>VYVB01000666.1:0-88107 GCA_009761775.1 Ficus carica | reverse complement strand
TAACGACCCATTTACGGGTTGTTACTATACTTACTTACTGTACTTAGCTTTAATACTTGAAATTTGCAAAAGATTTTTTATTTTTTTTTATACATACATCTTACATGACTATAATTAATATGTAAATATCATTGTGATTAACAAAATAAGTCTAACATTTTAACATACAAACTTACTGGTCCTTGCTAAATAATTACTTACTAATAAGTACCTCAAACATGTTTGTATTTTAAACATTACTAATTAATATAATTTAATTCTCAAAATATTTGCGAAAATTTTGTGCAGTGGTTTTCCATCCCGTCCTTCACATCAGCTTGTCTTACTACTTGAAATTGCAGTCCGAGTCAAAATCATGTAATACGGGAACTTTTCCCGAAAAGGGTTGTAATCGACCCAAAATGCTGATCTGAGGTTCCTTATATTGAATAAGGTTATCTCATAGCCTTGTTCTATTAAAACTCTAATTATCCCAGTACTGCACTAAAGTTGACGGTCCAAGTATTATACTGCATGTGCTAAGAATTTTCCTTGTTTGGCTGTTCTGATTGTTTCCATACTTGTATTCTTAAGTTTATTTATATTGTCCTTATAATTAGTGTAAATTAGCATACAATTTTTGCACAGTATGTTATTTTAACACTCCACACAGTGGAAATTTACACTGTGTGACTTCTGAATTATATTGGGCATTCCCATATTAGGTGTCTAATTTAATGAATATGGAAACATTTATACTTATTCATATAATTAAGTTTCCTGACTGAAACTTAATTCGATAAAATAATTACAGTATTAAATTGTATTGTCTATGTTAATACCGACATAAAATATTGAAATTTTGAAATTTTAGATTTATTATCACAAAATTCATATTTCTATCAAACATGATTTTACGAAAAAAATTTTAGACTCAATCCCTTTTTAACTAAGGTGGTTAAGTTTAAAATTTTTCGGTCATTACAGTTTCAACATCTTACTGATATGGCAAACAATTCTGCAGTGTTGAGTCTTACAATGGAACATTCTGCTACCGTGGCGGTTCCAACCCCAGAGATTAAGAAGGTGTACATACGTCCTCCTAGTGCTGATCGAATAACGCTTCCTGACGGTAGATACATAGCATACAAGGAGCAGGGAGTTTCCGCTGACAGAGCCAGATTTTCGGTGATTGCTCCACATGCCTTTCTTTCCTCACGGCTTTCAGGTTTTATAATCTGATTGTTCAAAAGTTCAGAGTCATTTAGTCCTACAATACTTTAATTATTATTGTTGTCTTATTTTTGGGTGTGATTTATTTTTTTAATTAGGATTACCGGGGCTTAAGCCGTCACTACTAGAAGAATTTGGCGTTCGCTTGTTGACATATGATCTTCCTGGCTTTGGAGAGAGTGATCCTCATCCTGAAAGAAGCCTTGAATCATCAGCAATGGACATGTCACTCTTTGCAAATGCTGTTGGAGTCAATGGCAAGTTCTGGGTTATGGGATACTCGAGCGGAAGCATGCATGCTTGGGCAGCGCTTAGATACATTCCGGATCAACTTGCCGGTATGGTATCAATCTCTTCTCTATGTGCAGTACCCTTTTAAGACTTAGTTTTATGCACAACTGCAATAGAAGTCAGCTTAGCAACATAGTGTGATTTTCTTTTTATCAAAATTGGAATTTAATTTTTTTTTAGAGAATTGGTTTCTTTTATATCCTAACAGAAGAAATGGTGATAAAGTATTCACATAAACATGAACCTCTAACTTGCAGGTGCAGCAATGTTTGCTCCAATGGTAAATCCGTATGATCCAATCATGTCTAGCGAAGAGAGACGTAGAACCTGGGGAAAGTGGTCTAGAAGAAAGAAATTTATGTACTTTTTAGCTCGGAGGTTTCCTCGATTTCTTGCTTATTTCTATCATCGGAACTTCTTATCGGGAAAGCATGACCAGATTGACAAGTGGCTGTCCTTGTCTCTCGGAAAGAGGGTGAGACATTGAAGATATGTGGAATCCTTGTTTCACATTGATTCTGATTCAACAGTTGGCTGGTTTCATTTCATAGTGTTTTTGCTTTTGGACTCTATCGAATTACTACGAGACTTCTTATAACCTGTCTGAATCCTGCTGTACGTTTTTCTGACATTTTCCAGGATAGAGCTCTAATAGAGGACCCAATCCACGAAGAATTCTGGCAAAGGGATGCGGAAGAATCAATCAGGCAAGGAAATGTAGAACCCTTCATTGAGGAAGCTACAATGCAGGTGTCAAACTGGGGTTTCAGTCTTGCGGAACTTAAATTGCACAAGAAACAACAGGGAAAAGGCATGCTTAATTGGCTTAAATCATTGATCAGTGAACCCCAGGAGGAGTATAGGCTTCCTTGGTCCAATACACATATGGCAGGTTAGAGTAATCGGCATTACTTCTTTCTTTTTCCTTCTGCACATTGATACTACTTTCTGTGACTGTTCAGTAAGTAAAATTCTCTACTGATTGTTTTCTAATACTTTTACCCAAGGCAAAAGGCTTGCGTGGGATAGAATAGATAGCTAAATATTTAGGAAAGGAATAATGTTTCTGTTGTTCACCTCATGATTACGGAAAGAGGTCAAGAGTAACTGTTAATGACTTGAAGTTTATTATTAAGAACATGATGCCTGTTAGTATTGTGTAGGATGGGAAAATTATTAGTCTAGACATGCTTTGTAGCCAAGGGAGAAGATTTCTTCAGTCAAGTTAGGCAGAGCTTTGGACTTGTATTAAACCAAATATAGAGCTTAGTACAATTTGTTTATCAATGCAACAGAGTTAGAACTTTTTCTTCTTTCTCCAAATGCTCATCAGGGGATGGATGATAGAGTTGTTCCACCATCAGTGACCGACTTTGTGCACCGGATTATACCAGGAGCTGCGGTACATAAACTCCCATACGAGGGGCATTTTACCTACGTCTACTTTTGTGATGAATGCCACAGACAGATTTTCACAACACTTTTTGGAATCCCACTAGGCCCTTTGGAAAACACAGTTGAAGAAATAACTCAAAGTCCAACGGAAGGTGATTCTGAACGGATGGATGGGATTACACCCGGTGACACTGCCACAGGTTGAGATATGATTTTTTGCTCTTGTTACGCAAGTAAGGTACGGTGTAAATACCATAGCTGGTTGATCTTCTCATTGAGCAGTAAAAGGAAAAAAGAAAAAAGTGAATACGTAATGATAATTCTTTTGTTTTCAGCTCTAGGGCTGCTATAGAAGTCAAGGTTCTGATTATAGAAATAGTGTTATGTGGAGAAATTCTCAATATGACAAATATACAACAAAAGTCAAGTTGGTTGTGTTTTCAATTTTGTTTAAATTGTGAGTTTTTACATCTTTTCGGTATTGGATGCTTCCTCTTTTCGTTTTTTGTGAGCCTTTATTCCCTCATGGGCCATTGCTAATAGACTACTGTACTTGGGAAACAAATGGAAGCTTTTCCTCACCTAAAAAATCTTCGATAGGACAATTTTCTATCAAACTTTCTGTTGTTTTCAGTGGACTTGAAAAAGGAACATGTCAGCAATGGCCAAGTTGAGCCACATGATGTAGGGAATAGGGAATCTGATATAAAGAATATAGAATTGTAACCAAGCTAAGCTAACAAAAACTCAAACGACAAACGAACTGAAACGATGAACAGAAGGAGACGAGGAAGGAAGCGCGGCGATGACCGCACCAGAGATGGAGAAAGCATGAGAGGCCTGGCTTCAAGCAGTTTTCGGTTTGCATTTTCTTTCTTGGGAAAATTTAGAGGAATGGGAGGGAAACAGCAGTTTGGTTTAAAAGTTGGTTACTTCTTATTTGATGCTTTCTGGTTTTTCTTTAATAAGCTACTGCTTGATTATTTTCCCTCATATCTGCTTCCAGTCTACACCACTTCATAAAAGTTGACTTTTGTATTCAATTGTATTTATCTTCAATTTTGGATATCTCTTGATTTCCGTTGTTTTGCTGTATTAGCTAATTAACTAAGTCGATTTTGTATATTACAACTTATATATATATATATATATATATATATTATACACACACCACACACGAGCCCAGTCTTAATATTCCTTTTTTTTGCTCTGAGCTTTTTTAGTATTGCTTACTAGTGAATATTCGCTATTTTCCTTGTTTGTGATTGTAGGTGTGTATATATATATATTATATATATTATACACACACACACACACGAGCCCATTCTTAATATTCCTTTTTTTGCTCTGAGCTTTTTTAGTATTGCTTACTAGTGAATATTCGCTATTTTCCTTGTTTGTGATTGTAGGTATGTTCATGTTGTACCTTATATTCTCTTCTTTCTTTTTATTTTCTTATTTCATTCTCATTATTCATAAGAGAAAACAGAGCAAGCAGAAGAAAAAAATGTAAACTAATTTGGTCGTTTAATATTCTCATTAGCAAAAATGCCCACGATTTCTTTTAGATTACTACAATTCCAAAGTTTAATGATGATGAAAAATGTAGATATAACATTAAAAAAAAAATGTAGACGGGAGCACAAAAGTCAGATACACTATTTCACCCTCTTTTGTAACAGATTTTGCATTGGCATTGAAAAAATACTTAAGAGATGGTCTTAGAATTGCTTCATTCATTTGCTCTAGTGCTCTCGCAAAAACAAAGAATCAAGTCCTTAAAAAAGTGGGGGGAAAAAAATGTACCCACTAATGATGCTCGCCAACTTGAAGATGCTAACAGTTCAGACCCTAGAACGAGGTTTACATTCCTAAGGATGCACTTGTGCCACAACTAGTGAAGATAAGATAGTGATAGCCTCACCATCAAGAACAAGAAGCCCGCCATTCTTGAAGCACCTGGTCTTGAGTTTTGCTCTGCTCCATCGAAAAACAATGACACGAATTAGTCAAGACGCAAATGTTCTTTTTGTTTAAGATGATGAAGGAATAGTCTTTGGCAGTTGATTATGCAAACTTACATGTAACTATTCTTGTTTTCTCTTATATTATCCGCTTCTATCTCGCCAAAAATCTCTTCTCCGATATAGACTGGCAACTTGAAATGCAAACTCTGGGAAACATATACAGCTCCAGGCTACAAATTACCATCATTAGTTAAGAATTAGACAATCTCTCACAGGGTTATGCATCCAAGCTTTCACATCAAACAGTTTGAAGAATAAGGTTTGAAGCTGTATTATGTGCAGATAAATTCGTAAAACCGGAACCAAAAAGAAATATAACAATTAGATGTCCTTAGATTTATCCATTTACGTCGCATATGAGTCTCAGTGATCAGCCTTACAAAAAATCTGGCCTCATAAGTACATATTTTAATTCCGTTGTTTCTCTGTTGCTCGAGATTTTAATCTAATTTGATTTGTTATGCTGCACTCGTTCATAATTGAAAAAAAAAAAAAAAATGCAAAGTGGACAGAAATCCAACAGTAACATCCTACTTACAAAGTGGGAAGATATTATCCAAGGAAACAAGGTAGCAACAAGCATCCGTTGAACTAGTCGGTCTTCAAATCCAGCATTTCGAGCAGAGTCGGAATCAAAATGCAAAGGATTAGAGTCAAAAGTAACCTTACCATATTCCATCACATCTTCATTTGTAAATGTTCTCGTTAGCTTCAGTGTGTCGCCAACTTTAAACAAACAAGGTGCCGATGACGAACAGCATCTCAACAAGGGAATGCGGGTCGACAGTAAAATTCCTGACGAGCATAGTTGCATAGACTTTCAACAGATTTGAGAATCAAGGTGCTCAAATCTGTGACAGTTATTTAATACATGTATATATCTATCAATGTATCAATATTTGTGCATGAATAGACAGTAGATAACTACCATCCAACAAAGCTAAAATACTAAATTAAGAGAGAACCACCCAAAGAAACTTAAAAAACCATTGAAAAAATGACTTCAAAAAGATTGCATCTTGTCTTTAAGTTTCTAAAACTAGGCAATAGAATACCAGATTACTGATTTATTTCTAGTTTTCTACAACTTAGTCTTGCGTGTACCAATTATGTTCTCGTAGACATTTCGCCGAACATTTGGAGTGCAGAGTGTGAAAGGTAGTTCGTAATGTTGGTCGAGCAGTAAATAGTGGAAATATGGGTTAATTACCTTTAAAAGCCCCTGCTTAATCTGTTAAGGTTAAGGGGCTGAAGCTTCCGTTGGATATGATATGAGAAATCAAAGCAAAAGAGGGAGAGGCACAGGCATGCGTCGCCCTTGTTTCTTCTTGGTGATTGTTGCGTCGCCAATTCTTGGTTTCGAGTTTTTATTGATTTGAATATACCCACGTGTCTAGCGTTCTAGATAGTATCTAATTAAAGTACGCGAGTTCCATACACCTGTACATGTGTTGCATGCTGCTTTAAAAAAAAAAATAATAATAATAATAAATAATTACAATAACGAAGAAGAAGAAAGCAAGGTCCACGAAAAGATTCTGTTTAAATTAATGATCGTTCACATCCGGTACGCGTGGGATTCAACTTAAGAATTTTATTAAGTGAAAGGTCGGAAATATGAATCGTTTGTCAATTTAAGAGAGTTATCTCTGTGTGAAGTCTTAAAAATGAAAAATGACGGAACTATCTCCAGATCCTTCCTTTCAATTAAAAAAATAAAAAAGGAATGTTCGCATCCATATTTCTTAAAAATTTTAAATTTTTTTTGCGTTATCTTTTGAATTTTGAAACAACTTTTTACTATAAATTTTAATTAAAAAACAGATTGTTTTTTTTTTTTTTCTTAGAGGTAAAATAAGAATTTCTAAAATTTAGATGGCAAGTAAAATGATCTAAAATTTGAGAGCTCATGAGATTGATTTTAAATTTAATAAAGTTTATTTCTCTGTCTGTCTTTTTTTGCTAATGCAAGTTTCTACTTGATAATAGCATGTACTGCGAGTGTTTAAAATCTGAAGTTTGCAGTTGGTTTAAAACTGTGCTTTCACAATTATATCTTGGATTATAATTGGGTTTCTACGCAAAGGAATTTCCATTTTGTTTTTCTCACATTAGAAGGTGGTAGAGGAAGCGAGGGAGCAACAAGAACATTAGTTCTCCGTTTGTTAGTCATTGGTGCCGTTTTCATAATGTCCAACTTCCGCCTTACCAAGTATGCAGTCGTGCTAAGCTCAGAAGATGCGGCGCCACCGGACAGATTGAAAACACTGGCTGGCATGACGGAAGATGCGTATTATAATCCGAGTTATATCACCACTGATAAATCGTACTAAAGATGCAGTAAACGCAGAAGATCATAGACGCCACAAGCTCTGGCAACCCTTTGACGGAGAATCACAATGAAACTGAAAGTGTTTGGGCTTGACATTCCTTCCGAGGTGAAGGGAATGGAGTGCAGTGCCTTTACAAATTCCAGATCAAGAAGACATTGTAAGACGGGTTTATTGCCTTTAACAATGCATCCCCCCACCTAATTTTCTGCCGTTGTGATACAATATGCTTGTGCTCTTAAATCAAACACATTTCTCTAGCAGACACTGGTTACTCTTGTCTGGTTTATTCAAAAATAATTTTGAGACCTTCAGAGAGTACAAGATTGGTGAAGATAATATGCTGACTGAAGATATTCTTTTAGCTGATCCGGCCTACTAATCACGTTCTTTTCAAAAATGTAACTAAACAAATCCATATAATTAATATAAGCATAATAAAGCACCATAGACTGTTGAATTGGGCTGTCTCCTCTCATCTTTATCAGCAAAGATTAAGACTAACTTCTAATACATGTATATTTATATATATCTCTTTATCTCTTTACATATACACGTACACCTGAGCTTAATCAAGATAAACATGTACAATAAAATGCATAGAAATCAAAGAGTCAGTTTGGTCAGATACAGAGGCACCCATATCCCAAACTAAGGTAAGTCTTTCAAAAACCAGCTAAATAACAGCTCAGAAAACTCCTAGCAATTGGCCTAGAATCTCAGAGAGTTTCAGAAACTCAATTGCTTCTGATGATGAAACCGAGTTAATCTAACTGCCCACAACATCTTTAACCATACAAATGAACAAAATCATTACTAAAATAAGAGATTTCATTTCATAAGAAAAAACTTCAGCTACAAGTAAGTCTCAAAATTAAACAGTTGCAACCCAGAAAGAGATACTTCCATAACAAGCCCAAAACTATTCTCAAAAACCACACTGAATGAGGATAATAACCATAATTAAGACGACGGCGGTTGCCAAGCCCTCACCCAATCAGTCAAAGTAGCGACATTTCTGGTGACATCTTCAATGTTATCGCTCTTTAAACGCCATTACTATGTCCTCCGAATAGCTCTCCTTTGCCTCCTCCAGCAGCACTTGGAATATCTCGCACTCAATGTTGTTCTGAAGCTTCTTCTCCGAATAGCCTCTGTGTGTGTATATACATATATATATATATATACGTGTGATATATATAATTAAAAGAATTAAGTAAATCTAGAAAGATCGAGAAGGAGAATCGCCGAGACAATTACCTGTTGTGCAAGCGATCGTACAAGACGGAATTTTCGGTCTGAAGAACAACCACAAGATCAAACCACCGCTCGGGGAAGAAATCGCATCCATGGTAGTCGACGATATTCCCTCCTTCTTCCATAAATCCTCTAGCTCATCGCACACCTGAGAATCACTCAATCAAATTGACTGATCAGAAAATCCTAAATTGATTGAGAAAGCTAGGGTTTTGAGAGAGTACGAGGTCTTCGTTGATGACATAGCAGTCGAGGTCCGCGTCCCAGCCGTCGTGGAGGTTCTTCTCCTTGACCAAGTCTCCGACGCAGATGTGGCGGAGCTGAGTGCTCTCCGACAGGGCAGAGGAGGTCGTTGTCTTGCCGGTTCCCGGCGTTCCGGTGACCAGAATGTTGGGCTTCTTCCTCTTCTTGGTGTCGTCTTGTGCCATGTCTTCTCTCTCTCTCTCTCTCACAGCTGTTAAAAGAGAGGTTTTGCGAGGGTTTTTGTCTGTTCCGACCCAGAGGGAGAAGGTGAAACGCAAGGGAGAACCTTCTGAAACCATGGATTGAAAACGATGGCTACTGAAAACGACAAAGTGAATGGTGAAAACGACAAAAATAAAATACATGGAGCAAGAAAAACGATGCAACGAAATTTTAGAAAAACGACAAAAAGAAACCAGCAAGACTTGAGAAACGACATTTCCGTCAGAATTAACAGAGTTAGGAAAACCCACGGAATAGGAATGAGAAGAAGAAGGAAAAAATGTTAACAGACTGAGAAACGACACAATACTTGAACGGCATCAAAAACGTTAGACGACATAAAATTAATAAACGACAACAACATCCTAGACTGTAAACGAAAACAAAACATTAAAACATAGGTAGCGATGGCAACGGGGCGGGTCGGGGAATGCTTTCTCGTCCCCATCCCCACCACCAAAATCATCCTCATCCTCGTCCCCAACCCCACTTAAATGGAAACGGGACCAGAGTCGGGGATGAAAATTCCTTGACAGTGGGGTTTTATTCATACCCAACTCATTCTCCATCTATTATAAATATAGATTTGAAAATATAACAAAATAAAAGCAAATAATGAAGTAGAAATGCACCATAAATTAGTTTAAAACCGAAGATTTAATAAACAAACCAACTTCTAAATATATGCAAATAAAATCTTAAAAAATAAAATTATTAAAAGTCTAATCAAACGTTACAAACTCTTAAAACCAAACCTTTATAAACATTTGAGTTAAAAAAAAAAAAAAAAAAGACTTGAATCCATAAAAAATAAATATAAAATTATCCTTTTTTGTCTATTCCTTTTATTTCAAAAATAATAAATATAAAAAGAGACTTTCATTTCATGCACACATTTTCAAAAATAATTTTCATAATATATTACTTAATTATAATATAATAGAAATCATACACATATGCATATATATAGATATATATATATGAGGATGGGGTGAGGCGGGGAATGCTTTTCTCGTCCCCGCCTCGCTAAGCTACAGGGATAAGATTTCATCCTCATCCCCGACCCTATCCTTACCTCGTTTGAGATGGATCTCTGCGGGAGCTGTCCCTGTGGGGAATATTGCCCCCGACCATATCCTTACCTCGTTTGAGATGGATCTCTGCGGGACCTGTCCCTGCGGGGAATATTGCCATCCCTAAACATAGGAGACACGAAAATGGCAAAAAGATGCAACAAAATAAGGAAAACGACACAAACAGGAAACACAAGGAAAAGGATAAATGTTAACGAACACAGAAACGATAGGACCATGAAAAAGACATTAAAATATTTTAAAACTAGGAAGGGCATGGAACTTGACAAACGACAATAATATGTTGAAACAGGAAACGGCAACAAAATGTGAAATAATAAGAAACTGGATAGCCGACAACAAAAATTAGATAATAACAAAATAAGGAACACGACACACAACGTGAAGCATAAGGAAAAGGTTAAAAAAACAGTAGCAAACTGATAAACGACATAATCCCAAAACGATTATAAAATTATCCACAAATGGTTTAAAAACCAAAGAGAAACCTTAAAACGACAACAAAACCTGATGCTAAAGGAAACCTGAAGCCTCACCGAAACATAATTCATCACCGTTGAGAACTTTTTTGTGCAGATGCTTCTTTCTAAAGTAAAGCTTCAACATTTCTCTGCTTTTAGAAGTCACAAGTTTATTGATATAAATTTTATTAATCGATAAAATGAATCGTGCAACAAAGAGTAATAAAATAGAAAATATAAAATTGCACATATTGTGACAAGAAATGTATATTCCCTGCTATGCACTTTGCAAATCAGATCCTCTTGTACAAAAGTTTACAACACAATCCCCCTCCTGGTCAGCAGCGAGCACAAAGAAGCAGGTGACGAAAACTAGTGCTTCTTTGAGAGAGAGAACCGCAGAGGTTGCTGTTGGATTTTTTCCCTCAAAGTTTGGTAATAACCGTTTTGAATAAAGCAAGAAAATGGTCCAAGTTCATTCCATCATTTTAGGAATGAGATAATGTCTCATAACGTTTAGAAAATAACTCCCCAAGATCTGTGCACGTTCCAACGTCTCTGTGATGAGCAGAGCATGTATAAAGGCAGTGCATCCTTGGTGAGGTCCCTAAGCCTACAATTTCTTTTCAGTTTCTCATACACCATCTAACTGAGATTGTCTGAGGTTTAGAAGCACCTTAACCCCAAAATTAATTCTTCCCAAAACCCTTAAAGAGTGTGAGAACGGCGACGGCGGGAGGTACGCTTTTCGATCCGAATTTTATTCCGCATTCGATCTAATTGCTATTTAGTATTGTTAAGAGCATGTTTAGATCATTAAGAAATACTAACAGTTGCAGTTTTACTTCACTTTACCAGTTTAATTTACCCCTCTTGTCGAGGAAACTGGTTGAAATAACACGAGAATTTGCCGGGGTGTGTGTGTCTCTAGCTGATGGGTTTATCATCTGAGGTAGATTTTGTCGGGCTTGAAGTACTAGTCTCGAGTTTGGTATTTACGGGACAAACAGAAGCAAATTGACAGAACCGGCATTTCCACCGCTCTTCTTCGGGAGTGTAACTTGCTTCCCGCTCTCCTCGCCAGAACTCGAGACAACTGTTAATTTGTTTCTTGAGCCAATCGAAGTCGTATGCGAATTGATCTTCACCAAGCACCGAATTATCCGGTTGGTATTCGTATCTGATTGGAAACAAACAACGTGATGTTAAAAAACATCTTGCCTAAAAGAAATGTTCAAGGTTGAGTTATGGACTGCTACATGTAGAAGTCAAACAAGCAAAAATGCAATTACTAATTGCTGTTAAGATTCAGGATTCCTATCTAAACATGTTATGAAGTTCAAACAAAATTCTAAAAATATGTAATAAGACTTTTATTATTTGGTAATCTTCACACACATAAATCAGCACTCCAACAAACACAATAGTATTTTAAGATTTTTAAAAAATTTATAAATAAATAAACAAAAACAAAAAAACTTTACATTCAGATGTTACATTTACCTTAGTAAAAGCTGGTCTTGAGCAGGGAGCAGCGTGGTACATGTGTTTATGTAGTACCTCATGACGTCCTCAAGGGTCTGCATAATTAAGACGAATTAGGCAAAGTATCCAAGAACTCTGCTACAGGATTTCAATTTTGTTAACTAAATGTATTGAATACCTCAACAAGAGAAAATCTTTTACCTTTGCGGGGAACCCCAAGTCGGCAGTTCCCTCAATAATCTCTTTAGATAAGATATGATAGGGATTCAAGGAGTAATAGTCAAAGAACTTTTTGGTAGGAAAATTATTGCTGACTAAATCGTCCCACATACGCTTGTAGCACATTAATTGAAACCTGCAAGAGTAGACACAAATCATGACTATTCTGATGAATTTCCTCATTTCATCGAGTGCAATAAAAAGTTAAGCCAATAGCACAAATACCTTCCCTTTCTTCGTTGTGCTTCAGAAGGAAGTGTTGGCCGAACACGAGTCTTTGTGTCAACTAATAACGGGTTTCTTTCTGTTTCTGATCCAGGCATTCGAATCTCATCAATCACTCCCACCACCCATTCACCTTCTATATAACTTATTCTGGTAGAATTAGCCAGTAGACCTCGTCAGTAAAGGAAAGGATGAAAGTTAGTGCTGCTCCAGTAAAATCAATGCATATGCACACGAGCACGCATGCATATGCGAAGGAGAGAGACCACAACCCAAAAGGACCAATGCGCAAATGTTAGAAACTTACAGCGGAAGCTCACGAGTCAATCCTTCAGATAATAATTGATTTACCCCAGTAATAAAATTTAAAAGCTTCAAAGCCCATCCATCTTCAACTGATGGCCCAAGAAACTTGACTTTCTTTACAACCTGGAAAGAAATTAAAATCAAGATGTGAGCTCTGAAAGTTACTGCGGTAGAACATCTAGGAAAGCATAAAATACGATATCTGAAATGTGCATAGAACAAAATGGATTTCTAGTTAATGTTCATGTAGGAGAAGTAAACATTTCCTAGAAAATGACACCATTTAAATTCTAAAAATTGCAAAGAAATGATTCCAAAAGGTGTACCTCTTCTTCAAGTTTCGCATGGCGAGCAATACCATATCTCATAGCCTCATTGACTATTGGCTTGCCAAGGAGACTTAACTCCTTTTGTTTCTCGCACCATTCCTGTTGTTGAAAGATGAAAGTAAGAACAAAACTAAATCAAATATGTCCATTTTCACAAGTTAACAAGATTGAAACATTTAACATAACTACGCAAAACATAACAAGATGCCTTGCAGCCAAATTCAATAAATCAGAACCGACATGCCCAAATCGAACAAACCCAAAACTCGGACCAAGCAGAAAGCTTTATCCGTACAAATTGTTTAAAAAAAAGAAAAAAGAAAAAAGAAAAAAGAAAAACAGAAGAACCCAGAAAAGGAAATTACTGTTGAAGTAAGATCAGTGACGGACAAGGCCATCTTCTTCCTAAACCGAAGCAGAAAACGAGTCGGGAAAGCGGGTCTTCTTCCGGGTGGCTCCGAAATCCTCCATGTCCGGGGAGGCCGGAAAGCCCCTCTTGGAGAGGGCGGTGATGGAGTCTACGGAGCGGACGTTGCGGTGGAAGAGGGAGTGAGAGGAGGAGGAGAGAGAAGAGCCAGCGGAGGCCATGGCCGGAGCAGCTTCGAGAAGGGCCATCTCTTCGTCGCTGACGATCTCGGTGGGGATTTCGGGAACGCCTCTGCTGCTACCGTTGTTGTCGTTAAAGTTGTTGTCGTTGATCGGGGAAGATCCGGAGCGGATCTCGGAGGGTGGCTCGGTCATCGTGGGCGACTCGGTGAGTTTGCGTAAGAAATGTTACCGTTGGAATCGCCACGCTTCGTGGGCAAGTAATTCATTATATTCGTCTGGACTCTAGATTTTCACATGGAACATAAGGTACATCTCTCTCCTTTTGTACACTTTTTTTTTTTTTTTTTTTTTTTCTGTTGAATTTTTTTTTTATTAACCTTAAAGTAAGAAAATTAAAACTAACATTTTGTGATAAAATCGTATGTAAAATTATAACTAATTATACTTACAAGCTCTAATCTCAAGATTTTTAATTTTTTTGGCATAGTGAAAGTTTTGAAGTAGTTTTTTTTTTTTTTTTTTTTTAATTAAGAGAATTTAAACTCAATATTTTGTGATAAAATCGCATATAAAATTATAGTTATTATTTTTTTTTGGTTAATGAAAATGATCTGAAGGTGGTCTTATCATTTTTAAATTTTCAGCCCTACAGACAGGAATCTCTTTCTCTAGGTATGGTAAGAAGACATGTTCTTTATAGTAGTTTCTTTCAGTCGTTCATCTGAGGTCTATCTTATCATTACCAAACCATATTTTAATAGTCGAAGCTGAAATGAGACCTAAAAAGAGGCAAATAGAAATTGAACCTGGGTGGACCAAAGTGAAAAGCTAATTAAGTCACCCATCGATACCAACTCATCATTTTTTTTGGTTAATGAAAAGGATCTGAAAGTGGTCTTATCATTTTTAAATTTTCAACCCTACAGACAGGAATCCCTTTCTCTAGGTATGGTAAGAAGACATGTTCTTTATAGTAGTTTCTTTCAGTCGTTCATCCGAGGTCTAGGTCTATCCTATCATTACCAAATCATATTTTAATAGCCGAGGCTGAAATGAGACCTAATAAGAGTCAAATAAAAATTGAACCTGTGTGGACGAAAGGAAAAGCTAATAAAATCACCCATCGATACCAACTCATCAACCCTTATGGGTGTATAAAATTACAACTAATTATACTTACAAGCTCTTATCTCAATTTTTATTTTTTATTTTGTTTGTGTTATTATTATTATTATTATTATTATATTGGCATAGTGAAAGCATTGGAGTAGGTTCTCTTTTTTTTGGTCGGATGTATTGGACTAGGATATTAGTTATTATTATAAGGGTCCCCAGTGATTAAGCGAGGGGATTGGGGATTGATTTAATGGAAAGTGATGGAAGTTTTTATTGTGGTGTGAGAGATAAGATGAAACTTTTTTCCCACTGTATAAAAAAAGTACATGTTTTCTTCAAGGGTAAGGAAGCTCACATGGTTCCTTGCAAGATAAGCCGACTGAAGAGACGACGAGTCAAGACATGTCATTTTCGTTTTCGTATCGTGTTTCAGGCTTGAGCATCTCCAAAAGGTAATGTCAAATTGTCGTGACGATTAAAATTTTGATATTTGAATAAAAAAATATTCTTTTTATTTTCGATATGTTGATCTATACTTGTAACAAAAAAAATTGAAAATAAAATTATTTTATTTATATATTAATGTATAATGATTTTTTAATGTTATTTTTACTTTTTTATCATTGTTATAATATTTCAAAATTTGTAAAAGTGAATGTTTAGAATTTTAATAAATTATAAATGAAAATATTGTGATAATTACATAATAAAAGTCAGGTTAACAATTAATAATAATAAAATGTTAAATTTAAATTGGTTATATCTTGTTGTAAATTCGTAACAAAATTTAGTATGTGATAAATTTGATATCAAGATAGGACTTAGATCATCTTTTATGTTTATGTTAAAAGATTGTGCCAACAGTATAATTGACATTTAGATCCCAATAAAGTGTTATATTTGATGTCAAGTTTTCTATATGCTAAATTTTGTGGCCATTTCTCTATTGTATATAGACAATACCAAATTTAACACTTAATCCTTATCGGTTATTACCTTGACTTTTTAAGTAATTATCATAATATTTTCATTTTTAATTTATTAAAATATTAAACTTTTATTTTTACAAGTTTGAAAGCATAATATGATGACAAACAGTAAAGATAATATTCGATTCTAATAAATTTTCACTCTTACAAGTTTGAAAGCATTATGTGATGACAAATAATAAAAATAATGTTTGAAATAACATTATATATTGGATTATAAAAATAAGATAATTATATTTTCACACTTTTTTATAATAAATATAATATTTGCATAAATAGGTATATAGGAGATGATGTAAGATAAGATTATTTTTCACATTTTTAGTCTTTATAATAAATGTAACATCAACATAAACAAATCTTTTGGAGATGATCTTAGCCCAAATACTGACAAGAGTTCACATATTTAACCCTATAAGTGTTAATCTAATTATATGGTTAACAAAATGAAAATATCATAATTAAAACAATGATCTAAATTTTTTTTTAGTATTAATCCTACAATCCATCCTTTTCTAAAAATTTATCCAATCAAATTTAGATCTTCTTCAAATAAAGTGTTTGATTTATATAACTTTAGTCACAATTTTATTTTTAAATAATCCATCGTCCATTTCTTCCCTCACAGCAAATCAAACCGTCTTTTAGCGAAAATTTAAAATTAAAAAAAATGGTAATAATAATAAGTGAATTAATTTTTAGTAGATTGACAGGACATTCGTTTTCTTTACTAAATACTTAAGTTCAAATCATCGTCACCATGTTAATTAGGATAAATGAACAACCTATTTCATTAAAAATCATGTATCACATGAAAGACATCCACCTCCCCAAAATTATATGGGCATTTCAACTTCTACCTTATAAGTTATAACCCAATTTTTGTTTAGCAAAAAAAAAAAAAAGTGAATACTATAGCCATAGCATTTTTTACTTTTTATTCTATTCTTGTCACACATGGAGGGAGAAGAATTGGATTGTTGCGAAGGTAGAGATATTCAAATAAAAGACTACTGGTGTCATAAGCGATCCAGATATATCATCCTTGAAATCCCAAACTCTGTCTCAACGAAAACCCGCCACCAAACCCCCACTCTCTGCATGAACCACACGCGTCTCTCTCCCTTCTCTTCATAAGCCCCCCTCACGTTTCCACGCATCTAACACAAAAAATAAAAATAAAATAAAAAAATAAAAAAAATGATGGAAAGAAGAAGAAGAAGAAGAGCAGGTCATTGACTCTGCTGGTTCTGGGCCTCGTGCTGTGCCACGGACTGCTGGGAATGGCGGTGGGCTACGACGAAGAGGAGGAGGAGGAGGACTGGAGGAAGGAAAGAGAAAGGGAAAGGAAAAGGGAAGAAAAGAGGAGGGAAAGAGAGGAGGAATTTGAGCCCTTCTTATTGAAGGACTCCAAGCTTGTGGTGCAGACTGATGCAGGGGAGATGAAGGTGGTCAAGAGATTTGGCGGCGGATTTATTCAAGGACCCATGAGAATCGGCTTCATCACCATGGAGCCCAAGACCCTTTTCGTCCCTCAGTATCTCGACTCCGATTTGATCCTCTTCATTCGCAGAGGTACAAATATATATATATATATATATGGAAATATTCATAGTTTATAGTACTTATTCGCTTCGGTTTTGAATGCAGGAGAAGCAAAAGTGGGGTTTATATATAAGGACCAGCTAGCTGAGAGAAGATTGAAGATCGGAGATGTGTATAGGATTCCAGCCGGGTCAGCATTTTACTTGGTCAACACAGAGAAGGCCAGAGACTTCATATCATTTGTAGCATTGACACTTCTGAGAGTTTGAGGTTTGGATCTTTTCAGGTACGTAAATCTTGTAAGACACAGTTTTTAACTGTCAAATCATATCTTAATTTAACATAACTAATTATCTTGATATTCGTTTTTTTTTTTTTTTTTCAGTCTTTCTTTGTCGGTGGTGGAACCAACCCGGTCTCCATAATCTCCGGGTTCGATTCCGAATTCTCGAAACGCATTTAACGTAAGCAAGCAAAAAAAAAATTCATTACCACCTTAATGTTTCTGTTCTGTTTTTGTGTGGTTTTTTTCTGAAACAATGTCGTTTTGCAGGTTACACATGCAGAGCTGAGGGAGTTCTTGAGCAGCCAACAAGAGGGTCCAATAGTATACATTTCAGACTCTCGTTCACCAAGGCTCTGGTCCAAGTTTCTGGAGCTGAAAGAGAGCGAGAAGCTGGAACACCTGAAGAAAATAGTGGACTCAGAAGAAGAATCCGATGACGAGAAATTAGAAGAACAAGGACAAGAAGTTTGGTCGTGGAGGAGAATGTTGGGCTCTTTTCTCTTCGCCAACAAAGAGAAGAGACCGGAAGATGTTAAGACAAGGGGCAAATCTCCGAACTCTTATAATCTATACGACCGAAAACCCGACTTCAAAAACAAGTATGGTTGGAGTATTGCCGTCGACGCCTCTTCGTATTCGCCTCTCAGGAAAACTGGCTTTGGCGTCTACCTTGTCAATCTCACCGCGGTAACCATTTTTGACTCTCTTCCTATTTTGGATCAAGTTTTAGTGCAAACTCAAGTACAATATTGGTTAGATTGGTCAAAGTTAGTCCATATATAACAAATTAACATGTTTCGGTGCAACAAAAGTTGTTTAGTTTGGTTGGCTAATTTGGTCACATATTTTTATTCAAATGTGTCCGATGAAAACTCAAAGTACAATATTTGGTTAGATTGGTCAAAGTTAGTCCATACATAACAAATAACATGTTTCAGTGCAACAAAAATTGTTTAGTTTGGTTGGTTAATTTGGTCACATTTTTTCCTCAAATGGGTCGGATTAGTTTTCATATTAAGCCAACTTTAATCTACAAATGCTGAACCTTTTTTTCCAAAATTCTGAAAAATTTTGCAATCTTTCAAATGAAAGCAATGTCTAACTAGCTAGGATAAGTTGTTACAAACTTGATCGTGTAAGCTGTAACAAATTACTTGGGACGTTATTTATTTATCAGGTCTTTCCATGATGAGACAACTCGATTGTGCACTTAGTGATAATTGGATCTAGTCAAAACCACATTAAAATCACATCAAAATAATAAAAAAAAGTATTGTAGATGAACCGTTCATAATATAAATTTGACGACCATGAAAAACAAGATGGCTATCTAACCATTATTTTTTCAGGTCCTATAGAATAAATATCCTTACTTACTAATTAAAATCGAAAAAATAGAACTAGTACTGTTCAAATCCTTAATGAAATTTGGTTGGCAGGGATCAATGATGGCCCCACACATAAATCCAAGAGCAACAGAGTTCGGGATAGTGTTGAGAGGAACAGGGAACGTACAAATCGTGTATCCAAACGGGTCTCTAGCCATGAACACAGACGTGAGAGAGGGTGACGTGTTCTGGGTCCCGAGGTACTTCCCCTTCTGCCAGATCGCGTCGCGGAGCGGGCCCATGGAGTTCTTTGGGTTCACGACCTCGGCCCGAAAGAACTGGCCCCAGTTCCTGGTCGGGTCCAACTCGGTTCTCCGCTCCATGAGAGGCCCGGAGCTCGCCGCCGCTTTCGGCTTGACCGAAGAAAGGCTGCGCAACATCACCGACGCTCAGCGTGAAGCCGTTATCTTGCCGTCGCCGATGGCCGCGCCACCGGTGAAGGCGCAGGAAACTCCTGAAGTTATTAAGGCCTTTGGGAGCGATCTTTGATTGTGTTTATTATTAGAAAACTTTTGGTTTGTTTTTTGTGTTTTTTTTTTTTTTTTAAGTTGTCGTTTGTTTGTGTTCAGAGTTTGTTCCTGAGTTTCAGTGTGAATAAGATCAACTTCTGTGTAGTATTATTCCCCTTTTTTGTATACTTGTCCGTTTCCATTTTTTAGAAGCAAAAGGAGATGAAATGTCCTTAAAAAAAAAAAAAAAAATTTGAATCAAGAAAGACTGGAAGACAGCACCACAACCGTGAACAGAATAAAAATGGTGTAAAAATGATGTGGCGAATAAAACAAGCTGAAGAAATTTATCAAAAAATAATAATAATAATAACATGCTGAAGAACGGCATGAACTAAATTAGACAAACGACAAGAAGTTGGAGAGCGCACAATAAAATAATGTGAATTAGACTGAGTTAAAAATAACACGAAAAAGGATAATTAATAGGGTAAAAAACTCAGATTTATTTTTGTTTTTTTCTAAAATTTTTTACTAAAATATCAAACAACTCAAACCCTACTAACTCAAACCTTACTCAACTAACTCTAATTTATGCACCAAACTCATTAAAAGAGTTACAAACATGGAGTAACAGCAATCAAGATTAAAAATAAAACGGCAAAAAAGAGTGCGGAACAACAATAATGGAAAACGACGAAAAGTATATGACTATTGAACGAAAACAAGAGTTATGAAAAACGAGAACCAAATCGGAAAATGAAAAACGACAAAAAAAAAATAAAGGATTGATACCAAACTCATTAAAAGAGTCACAAACATGGAGTAACAGCAATCAAGATTAAAAATAAAACGGCAAAAAAGAGTACGGAACAACAATAATGGAAAACGACGAAAAGTGTATGACTATTGAACGAAAACAAGAGTTATGAAAAACGAGAACAAAAAAAAAAATAAAAAAAAATAATAATTGATACAAAAAGTGAATGAGAAGGACAAGTGCTGAAGGAACAAAAGGTCAAATAATTAAATATGCAGAAACAACGAGTAGAAAAAAGACAACGACAGCAAACTGAGGAGCGGCAGTTAAAGTACGAAAACGACATTAACTGGAGAACAACATACTGCATAGAAACTAGAAACTAGAAAACGACGTTAAATAAGCAAAATAAAGGCAATAATCGGAACGACAATCGACCACAACACTGGAGAGCGACACTAAAAAGTAAAACGACGACAAAAAAAATAAGAATAAAGAAATCTCTTGACTGCGGGTTTCAAAATCGACGCCTCCGCAGATGCTTAATCGCTAGGTGTTGAATTTCTAGAGAAGCTTGATCTTTCTACTTTCCCCTGGAATAAAATTTTCCGAGAAAAACGAAAGGAGAAGGAAAGGAAAGGCAAGAAATTTGAGTAGCAGCGATGAAATCCTACTCTACTTCTCTCGTTTTCATTTCATTTCTTCTTCTGCTGAGCTTCATACATCACTCCAGAGCCGAGGTCATAACCCTAACTGCTGACACCTTCTCCGACAAGGTAAAAAATTTTTTAGATCATCCAATTCCTTTCAATATCTCGCTTTAGATTCAGAATCGAACACAGATCCGTCTTAATTTATGCAAAGTTTTTTTAGTTAATTAATTAATTTTTTTGTAATCTAAATTTTACATCATTGATTTACTGGGCTTGAGTAGTTTAATTTGTTTGTCAGATTGTTTATTTATTTATTTATTTAAGCTTTCAAGAACATCATTGAGATTGTATTTGTGAATGGCTATACTGGGTTATTGTTTATATCTTAATTTTTTTTTTTTTTTTAATATTTGTTTCTCTCTTTGTGGTAAATTTATACCAAAATTTAGTACAACGAGTCATAAGAAATTCATCGTTTTGTTTTTCCCATTAGGTGAAAGAGAAAGATACTGCCTGGTTTGTGAAATTTTGTGTTCCATGGTGTAAACATTGGTAAGTATTTTCCTTTTTTTATAAATATTTTGTTGACACTTGATTAAAAACAGTTTACTTATTTATTCTTATTGGACATGGCAACAATTGGTATCAGTAAGAACTTGGGGTCTTTGTGGGAGGACCTCGGAAAGGTAATGGAAGGTGAAGATGAAATCGAGATTGGGGAAGTTGATTGTGGTACAGATAAAGCGGTGTGTTCGAAGGTCGATATTCATTCGTATCCTACATTCAAGCTATTCTATGACGGAGAAGAAGTTGCAAAATATAAAGGTAAGATCCAAGTCTATAATCTCTATTGTTACATGTTTGAAGTAATGCTTCCTTTAGAAAAGTAACACGCTTAGCAGTGAAACCTAATTTAGATGTTTTAACGGCATTGTAGTAACAGCGAAAAGCTTCTGGGTACACATATTTAATTAGGAAGCTCATAGAGCAAACGAGCTTTAACTGATTTGACCAAGGAAAGCATATCGACTTTAGCATTTAAGTTCTTTTTTTTAGTTTGATTCAAATTCCTTGGTGAATTTGTATCACGGACCGTCTTAGGGAATCACGTTATCGACTACTTTGTTTTGTTTGTTAATTAAACCACTAGAAATAGTGCAAGTCTGATGGTTGTGACTCATAAGTAAGACATAAATGAAAATCTTAAAGTAAAAATCATGAGGATTCGTCTTGACCTTGCATCTTGTATTGCAATAGAGGCATGCAACATAACTGTTGCATGCTAATGCTATTGAGTTATTCATTTCTTTGTTGTTGTAATGAAGCAAATGTTATTGGTAAAACATGTAGATGAATGAAATTGAATACTCCATTTTTATGTCTGAGAATGTGGTATTCAGAAGAGGAAACTGCTCCATTGCACCACAGGATTGAAGCTGAAGTAGACATTTTTGCTAGTTTGATTGGACATTTTTTGAACCATGGAATATTTTTAATAGTGTAAGTCCATCTAAAAGCAGAACACCATATCATATTTCATTTCTTCTTTTTGTTCGGCAATGGTTTCATTGATTCAATATTAAACCGGAGCATGTTACCTATTCATGGAAGTTGTAAAGAACATCGTAGTAGTGACTATGGGCATTGATAAAGTATGAATAAGTGGTGATGACAATGGTGACTCAGTCCTTTGTAGACATAAATGGTTTGATGAAATAATGGTGTAACACCATGGTTGTGGCAGACCTTGTGCTTTTGTGATAGGTTTTTCCAGATTTGAAAGTGTCCTCGTTTTTTTCTCCTCTGCTGAGATGTCCCCAACATTGTTTGCATTTTCTGTAATTTCCTGTTGGATCATTAACCATTAAGAGTTCCATATGCTATGTTGCTTGTGTTGGCTTTGAGTCAAATGATTTAGCTAATTGTTCAATTTAGAATCATAGCAATATCTGGTTTGTTATACTCTTTGCTCGAAATGCATTTAATCAGGCACAAGGGACGTTGAATCACTAAAAACTTTTGTACTAGAAGAAGCTGAAAAGCAGCCGCCAACGCCAGCAATGCAAAAGATGAGTTGTGATAACCTGTTAGGCAGGTATATCTATTCCTTAAAGCATTTTAATTATTTCATACTGCATAAGTTGTCCTGAGATCCGTATAAAGGCTCGACTAGAATACCTGCTCTTTCAGGTTAATTTTGTTTTTTATTTGAGGAATCTTTGGCAAATGAGATTTGGAGAAAGATTAGCTCCCAAACTGATTTGGCACTCCCCTATCTGACAATTTTACTTTTTACTGCTTGCAGTTCAGCAGAAGATGCTGTATGACAATGCGCTATATGGTTTCTTGTATGTCTCGGATATATTGATGATCTTCTCGTTGGATACCGACAGCAAAGTTTTTCTTTCATAGTGATCACAGTTGACAAACCAAGGTGTATTCGGGGTAGAGTCATTCCGTTGGCAATTGCACTAATTAAGTCGAAACTTGTTACATCTTAGGAGAGATTTTGCTTTCAGTGTTAATCTTTTGGGAAGCATTTTAGACTTGCGCTAAGTTTTGAGTACAAGTGCAAAACATATTTATGTTTAATATTTCGGATTGAATTAATTTTTAATTTATTTCTCAATTCATGATAATGGTAGGTGTTTATGTTTTACACAGCATTTGAAAATTCTTATGGCAATTGGCAATAAATTGCTTTTTTCTTTTTTCTTTTTTTTCTCTGAATTAAATTGGAATGTGATTTTCAAATGTTGCATTCTCAATGATTCCTATAATATTCTTTCATGCTGCAATCCTAATAAATCTGATGCTTTTTAATTAACTTAGCTTGTGTTTGGTTCGTGTTTGGTTCGCCAGTTGGAGTTGAAATTTTTAAGTTAGAGTTAGTTGACTTTTCATAAACTAGTTATAAATTTTGTTAAATTTTCAAAAAAAGACAAAAATTGATATAAAAAAAGTACAGTTTGGTTGGAGTTAAACTCAAATAGCAAACAAAGCCTTGTTTGGTGCACAAGTTCAATTTGAGTTGAGTTGAAATTTTTAAGTTTGAATAGTAATTTTTGTTGACTTTTTCAGAAAAGACAAAAAACTTTTTCAGAAAAGACAAAAAACATGATAAAAAAAGTATAGTTAGTTTGAATAGTGATAACCAACCAAACGGACCCTATAGGGACTCAAACCATTCAACTCAAGATTTTTTTTATCTTTTTCCCAAAAAGTTTATGTCTTTTCCTAAAAAGTTTTTTGTCTTTTCTAAAAATTCAAAAAAATTTATTATTGAAACTTAAAAATTTCAACTCAAACCGTTTCACCCAAACAAACCTTGATATATTTAAAAACAAAAAAAAAAAAAAACAAAAACAAATGAAGAGTGAGAAAGATAGAGGAGCGTATGCTAGCCTCTGGTCACCAAGTTTCATCGACAAGTTTTGCCATCGGATGCAGAGTTCAGGAGGGGTCATGCCACACGCAGAGGGGCAAGCCATAGGCTACCGGATTGTGATTGCCAATTGCCATCGACTCGGTGCAGATTTCAGCTCCAAGAGGGGCAAGCAAGACCCTTGCCTAGGTTCTTGTTTGTACCTCGTCAACTTACTAACCAGGGACTGAAGGCGAATGATCAAAAGAACGTCAATTCAAATCCTAAAGTTTAGATTGAGAGAGATTGTTAAAATGCACACGACTAAAGAAGTCAACTTAATTTAGTAGCTTTTTTCAGTTATAATTTTCTTCAACCATGTTGCTACATGTTATTTTTAACTTCATTTTAAGGCAACTTTGTACTAATATTTAGTAGACCTCCACTAACCATTTTTGAGAAGACTCTTCAATTTCTTTTCAGCGTTCCCAAATTTTAATGGATTAAGGAATGCATTCCTGAAAATTCATGTTTACATCTTTCTACTCTTCAATAAAAAAGTGTTCATCTTTTACTCCTTTTGGTTCCCCCCCCCCCCCCCCCCCACCCCCAAGGCGTTTAACGTTCCCCCCCCCCCACCCCAAGGCGTCGTTAAACAACAGAACACAAATCCGGAAATTAAAACACCTAGCCAGAGAGCAACACGGAAGAATTTGTAACATTGGAATATCATAGCATTAGTAAAATTCACAAGAAAGCAACAGCAGATCTTAAAAATATGAAAAGTTTTGACATTAAAATGAAGTTGTTCATCGATCATCAACTACACAACTCATCTCAATAATAAAAAGATAACCATCAAATAGCAAAACGGAGTTTCCCATCACAGCTTGCCGAGCACTCAAATCGAGACCCAAACACTTGACTCCGCCATCCTTGAAAACAAGGATAGACGACTGTAATGCAAACCTATAAAAACTGTGCGAATAAGTCTCATAAATAAGCGAAAACAAAATCGAAGGGTGAAGCCAGGAGACAAAACTAAATGCCTAACTATTAAACTCCTAGAGAACCACTTTACTTCTTCTTTGCAGCAGACTTGGTGACCTTGGCACCAGATGGGTCCTTCTTCTCAACATTCTTGATGACACCCACGGCCACGGTTTGACGCATGTCCCTCACGGCAAACGACCGAGTGGGGGTACTCAGAGAAGGTCTCAACAACCATGGGCTTGGTGGGAATCATCTTAACCATACCAGCATCACCGTTCTTCAAGAACTTGGGCTCCTTCTCGAGCTCCTTACCAGAACGCCTGTCAATCTTTGTCAAGATCTCAGCAAACTTCACGGCAATGTGGGAGGTGTGGCAGTCGAGCACTGGGGCATAGCCGTTTCCGATCTGACCAGGGTGGTTCATGATGATGACCTGGGAGGTGAAGTTGGCAGCTTCCCTGGCAGGGTCATCCTTGGAGTTGGAGGCAACAAAACCACGCTTGAGATCCTTCACAGCAACGTTCTTCACGTTGAACCCAACATTGTCACCTGGATGAGCCTCCAGGAGAGATTCGTGGTGCATCTCAACGGACTTAACTTCAGTGGTCAGTCCAGTGGGGCCAAAGGTCACAACCATACCAGGCTTCAAGACACCAGTCTCAACACGACCGACGGGGACAGTTCCAATACCACCGATCTTGTAGACATCCTGAAGTGGGAGACGGAGGGGCTTGTCTGAGGGTCTCTTGGGCTCCAGGATCTGGTCAAGTGCATCAAGGAGGGTTGGTCCCTTGTACCAGTCAAGGTTGGTGGACCTCTCAATCATGTTGTCACCCTCGAAACCAGAGATGGGAACAAAGGGGATTTTGTCGGGGTTGTAACCGACCTTCTTCAGGTATGAGGAGACTTCCTTAACGATTTCATCGTACCTGGCCTTGGAGTACTTGGGGGTGGTGGCATCCATCTGTAAAAGAGTTCAAATCAAAGTATGGCATCAATCACATGAAACATAACAATCTTGTCATGAGAAACAGCATCGTAAAACAGTAACAGCAAGGCGTGCTCACCTTGTTACAACAGCAAATCATCTGCTTCACACCAAGAGTGAAAGCAAGCAAAGCGTGCTCACGGGTCTGACCATCCTTTGAAATACCGGCCTCAAAACCACCAGTGGTGGAGTCAAATGATAAGCACAGCACAATCAGCCTGGGAAGTACCAGTAATCATGTTCTTGATAAAGTCACGATGTCCGGGGGCATCAATGACAGTGCAGTAGTACTTGGTGGTCTCGAACTTCCACAAGGCAATATCAATGGTAATACCACGCTCACGCTCGGCCTTGAGCTTGTCCAACACCCAGGCGTACTTGAATGACCTCTTGTTCATCTCAGCAGCCTCCTTCTCAAATCTCTCAATCACCGCTTGTCAATACCACCAAGCTTGTAAATCAAGTGACCAGTGGTGGTCGACTTTCAGAGTCGACGTGGCCAATGACCACAATGTTGATGTGTGTCTTCTCCTTACCCATCTTTTAGAAGTTAACTGACAACATCAAGAGAAGTTTATTAGATAAGCATATAAACCAAACTGCAAGTTTAGAACAGTAGTGGATAATTATATTTAACAACAAAGCATTTCAATATATTTCAAAATAAACAGAAAAAGAAAAGAAAATTTAAACATCAAACTCAGTCCCTTAGATGTTTATAAAAATCTGTGATCCTATCCACAAATCATTACAGGTCTGTAGGCTCATCACCGTTGCTAGCAACATGTACTGCTAATATAAATATGGAAAATCGAACAAAAACATATTATAATAATTTATTTTTTAAAAAAACACAGAACTATTGCTTCTAGGAAACGGATCGAATGCAAACGAGAAAATCCACCATGACCAGATTAAGAAGCCAATAATACAGTTAATGAAAACAAGGAATAACAGTTCTAGAGGCAGTAACGCATTATCCTGACATCAACTTAAGAAGCGTTTCAAATTTCAACCGAATAAACATTAAAAAAAAACTTTTCTTCCGAAAACGGATCTAAAAAAAATTCGACTTATTGAAATACAACCATTAAAGAATGAAAAGAGCTAACATACTTCATAGACATACATACATACATAGTCTAAAACAGATAAACAAATAGGAAAAAAAAGAAAATCATAAAAGCAAAACCCACAAGAAAATACTGAATCACAAAAATCATATATCAAGCAAACAAATTTGAGACGAATTCAAAACGAAACGATGCAAAACAAATAATCCGAGAAAATTAGCAATACCTAAAGAAATCGTTACAAAATCAGATCTAAGAGATACAGATGCAAAACAGAGAAAAAAAAATCGTAACAAAAGACAAATCTTTTTCTCGAGAAATCACATTGACACTAAATCAGATTCCACAAAAAAAAAAATTCAGTGAAACGCAAAGATCGCTCACTCTGAAGAAATTCTTCGCTGGAAACCTTAGCCGCAGTCGCGAGGTAAGAGAACAAAGACAGAGCGGCAGTGAGAATAGAACTTATGGTAAACCCTAAGACTCGCACAGAAAGCTTCGCTTGGTACTTAGATCAGCGGCACGTGTAGGCTAGGGCTTTTCAATAGTAAATTACTTAAATACCCTCGTTTGTTGGTTTTATTGACTTTCCGTGTTGAAATGATCGTTTGTAGCGCAAGTAATCGTGGGCACCACCTTTAATTGGTCGGCGATTCCCCCAACATTAGCGACTTGCTTATGGCCTGTTGGTTAGGTAAATTTGATTTAAATTAAATTGTACTTTTTTTATCATATTTTTATCTTTTTTTTAAATTTTTTTTATCTTTTCTAAAAAAATCAACAAAAATTACTATTCAAACTTAAAATTTTAACTCAACTCAAACTAAATTTGTGCACCAAACAGGCCCTTAGTCAGCATTTTAGAAATTGAGGCTTTAACTCTGCCCAAAAAATTTGGGCTTCTTGGGCCGACGGTTTCTATCATTAAAGGCCCACTGGCCCAGTCCAAGACAAAATCCGATTGTAACGGAACAGTCAGAATTCCAGACCAGAGCCATCTCTTCCTATCCAAGCTCTTTTCAGTTTCCAGTTTTCAGGCCGATCTTCTGCAGCGACATTTTTTTTGGATGAAGGGGAAATTTGAGGTAGGATTTTTCTCTCATAGCTTAAAAAACTAGGCACGTGTTTTTATTATTTATTTATTTATTTATTTTTTGAAGTAAAAGCTAAAATCTGTTTATTAGATCAGAACACACGGATAATTGGGATTGACAAACTACTGAATAATCTTAGTCCTTAGTTAACAAGACAATCTAGTAGTACTAAGAGCGCGCAACAGGACAGATTTTATATTTCAATTTAATTCGTAGAGGTCGTGAAGTGTAGTGTTCATTACTGAAGGTTTTGGCTTTCATTGCTATGGAGTATGTAATAAAAAGGGGGGAAAAAAAAGTATATAAGTTGGCAGCAAATTCTGTCTATAATCAGGTTTGACTCTCCTTTATGTATGGTCGTATGAATTAATGTTTTTGTTCAAGACATGTTTTGTGTGTTGAACTCATTGTGGCATGTTATTTTCCTCCATTACAGTAATCAAATTGTTGACTTCAGTTTTACTGGTATGTGTGTTTGATATGGCGGTTTGGGTTTTGATTTTTATAACAATAAATGATTAATGAACATATTCTTTAATGGGCTTTTTTGTTCAGTGTGTGTTGCCTTTTTTTTTTATTTTTATTTTTATTTTATTTTTCTATTTTTATAAATCTTGTTTTCTTTTATTGAATATCTAGTATTATTTCTTAAACTACAAATCCGTTTGTATTTACTCCTAATAACTTCTCTGGTTTCAGACTTCAGTTCACTTTTAAAAGATGGGTAGGGAGAAGACTCAAATCGTTCCCTGCGTTTTTAGGGTTGCTAAACGGGGATTTTGCTAATCAAATCTGTTGTTCCAGTCCACTTTTCAATATCTCTTTCCCCACCGGAGACGAAGATTTCTTAGAGTACCGAGTGATTCAACATCGGTCAGTGAGAATGGATTGGGGAATTTGCACATTATACCACGGATCAGATTCAACGTAGGTTTTGGAACTGCTTCCAATGGATTTCTGCGTTCATTTGAGCAGTTTTCGTTGTATTCTTTCTATTCGACCAAGCCTATGTCGAGGTCTTTCAGGAGGAGAGCTAGTAAAGAGACGGAAAGCCAATAGTAAACCTAGTCTTGATGAAGCCCTGTTTCAAAGGGCGGTTTCTCAACTTCTGCCTAGGTTTACGCCTGAAGAACTTGGCAATGTCATGGCTCAGCAAGACGATCCTCTCGTGTGTCTTGAGCTGTTCAATTGGGCCTCTCAGCAGCCGAGGTTCAGGCACGGCATTTGCACTTATCACATCGCGATAAAGAAGCTTGGTGTTGCTAAAATGTTCCAAGAGATGGATGAGATTGTCAACCAAGTGCTTGCTCTCACTCATTTTGGTGTGATGAGGCTCTTTTCAATACCATCATTTACTTTTTTACTGAGCAAGGAAGTTAACAAGAGCTATCAATATATTTAACCACATGAAGAGCAGCCGGAACTTGGAATTGTAGGCCTTCGATCAGAACTTATAATATTCTTTTCGCGGCATTTTTGAGTAGGGGAAGAAATTCTTACATAAACTATGTTTATATGGACACAATTAGGTTCCTGTTTAGGCAAATGGTGAATGATGGTATTGAGCCCGATATTTTCTCTTTGAACTCCATGGTTAAGGGATATGTGCTTTCCCTTCATGTCAATGATGCACTTAGGATATTCCACCAGATGGGTGTCGTGTATAACTGCCTGCCGAACTCGTTTACCTATGATATTTGATCCACGGGCTATGCTCTCAAGGAAGGACGGACATGCTAGGGAGTTGTGCAGTGAAATGAATAGCAAAGGGTTTGTTCCAAGTGCAAATCATACAACTCGCTTGTGAATGCTTTGGCTATCGATGGAGATGTCGAGGCGGCGGTAAAGTATCTGTGGGAGATGATAGAGCAGCATAGGCCAGCTGATTTTATTACATATCGGACACTACTTGATGAGGTATGCAGAAGAGGGAGGGTTGAAGAGGCAATGAAGCTGTTGAAGGAGTTCCAAGAGAAGACCTTGTGGATGACATACCTACAGGAAGCTCCTGTATGTGCTTGAAGATGACTTTGGACAGTCAACTGACCAAAATCGATTCAGGTATGGTCATCAGTACTATTTCCCATTATCTGTTCTTTTTTTTTTTTTCCTTTTTGATAAATGAATTTTCTGTTATCTGTTATCAACACATATTTTTTGCTCACTTTAGCCGAAGCACAAATGTGGAGGGTTTGTTTGGTCTTGCAATAGTACATTTCTTGTGAAGTCCTACTCCATGTCATCAAAACAAGTAGAAAAAAAGGTGTCAAACGTGAAATTTCAACACTGGAAAAACATTCCATGGTTCCAATACTGCTTATTTGTTGAATAGTTCTTCAACATGCTGTGAACTGCCTTATTATGATCCGTTTTGGTTTCTCATTATTGAATCTCAACGAGATAGAGATCTAGGGAGGAAGATTTCTGAGAGAATGGATTTCATCGTTTGAATGGTTGGACCTATACAGAGGTCTTAAATACTAGGATCTGAGATAACAGTACTGTAAGCACACTTACTAACCAATAGAACTATACACGTAGACGAATCTATTTACATCTTCTAATTACTTATAACAAATGGATTAACTAGTGGACAGTAGTTATAACTAATCTAACCACAAACTTGATTACTAATGGCGCTCTCAAACTCAAGTTTCCAATTCTAGAACTCTTTTTTTTGCTTCTGATCTGTATTCTATGGCAAGCGTTAGCTGGATATAACACTAATGATAGAATTGGTGGTTTTCAGTTAATTGTTCAAGTGATATCTGGTTTGCTTACGGGCGAATGTGGGAGTAATAATCCAATTTTTTCCATATAGCAACACAAGCTTGGTTCTAAAATTAAATTTGGACTTTCTGTTTGCAGTTAGGTTGATGCAATTATTTTCCTGGAAGTTTGATGAAAGGTGAACTCCTCATACGTGGAAAGTTTTCGCACTTAAGGCACAAGGCTCCGGGCGAATATTTTGTTAATTAGGTACGATATACCACATCGTGCTATCTTCTCTTTTCAAATTCTTGGTTAACGTCAGATAAGAATATGACAAATATATATATATATGTACACGGTGGTGATGTTATTGTATTTTCTTGTGCGGAGAACACTAGATAATAACTTTGAAAAATGGTATAACTTGCTTTTCCGAATATCTCTGTGGGAGTGTATATTAATTAAAATGTCTGAATATCTCCCTCGTCCTGTTTGTTTCTGGCTTTCATCGCAATCGCTAATGTACTAGGCCCCTTCGTTTTGGCCACTAGTCAATTTATAACTTGAAATAAATTGGAAGTTTCAATATCAGCAGGCATGCCCTGCAATTGCAAACACAAGACAATCTCATGTGCTTATTGAAATGATTATTGAAGCGCGGTACTTTTTGATCCATAAATTTGGTAAGATGATGGCTTAACATGTGATCTCAGTTATCGGATCTCCTTTCTTGTTTATTTATTCTAGTTTCCTCATTTCTTTGCAGATCCAGTCCAAGATATTTCGCGTCTAGAACTCCATATAGAGGAGCAAACCTCGGGGAATGGCGTAATGGTCAGCTTTCTTTATGCAATGCATTTGACACAAATGGAACCAAACATCATTCCAAACCAAGTCGAAAAACGGCATTTCCCCCCCCACAAATTTCATGTTCTCAAGAAACTCCAACTCCTGCTTCAAATATCGGAAGTTGATCTTGAGAACCATGAAACCATTGTTGGTTCAGTGTCTGCCTGTCTGGGATTGAGTTTCTGCTTATTATAAAAGCCACACTGCTGAAGATTATTTTGTTTATTCATTGCTTTTATTGAAAGTAGTGGTTGTCTGAGATGGCAGGCAATCAAGCTATAGACAGAATAGTATAATATATATGGTTGTATCATAAAGTCTATATTAGCTTTATGAAAGTAGGCAGGTTGTCTTTGCTAAATGGCGGGCTCTACCTAATAATGAGTTTTTTATTTTTATTTTTATATATTTTAAATTTTGAATACAATTTAGTTTGTTGGTGTACATTAAAGATTTGACATACCTAATTGTAAGGAGTTGTTTATTTGCTGCCGGCTTTGAGATGCTTTTGTCGTGAGCCAGTAAACTAAGTAACGCTGTCTAAGTGCATAGTAGCTTAGCCTTTTTTATTTTATTTTATTGTATTTCATTCTATATTATCTTATCTTATTGTGTTTTGTATTTTTGTATTTTTGTAAGAATGATATAAACTAGCCTGCGTGACATTTTGCAGAGTTCCGTATGGAAACGGCATATATTATATTCATCATAATCGTCTCCACTATGGCACTATTAACTATCCCAATTCGTTGATAAATAAATGGTGCCTTGAGATTTTAGTTTGGATTTTTATTTTGGACTTACTGTGATTTGTGTCAGTAAATGTTTCAAAAAAAAAAAAAAAAAAAAAAAAAAAACCTGTTTATGTTCACTGATTTTGTCACCAAAAATAAAAAATAAAAATCGACTTTCCATGAAAAAGAAAAAATGACTTGAACAAAATAAAAAGCAATTAAAAGGACTACAAGCAAGCAAGCAAAGCATTGTTCAAACCTCTTAAAGATTAAAGTGTTTTGTGTTTTGCTCAAAACACAAACAATATATATACTTTTTCAACCCATATTAGAAAATGTTATTTAGTTGTAGAATTAGAAAAATAGGTTCATATTATAGAAGAATAATAGATTAAAAAATATGGCATGTGCCTTTTCCATTGAGAAACTAAATTAAAAACAGTGTTTACAATAGTTTATCATAATTGAATAATTTAAATCTCAAAAATTAAATAAACTAACCAGATAATTATTAAAAAATTAATAAGATAGTTATCAGAACAAACTAGATAAACATACTAATATAAACTAAATCCTAAATATTTAAATAATCAAATCTAATAAGCAAATAGATAAATCTAATTATTTTCTCCTCCATTTTTATATATATATATATATGTATGTGTGTGTGTTAAGTTCATATTTTGATAAAATAGTACAGTACCTTAGAGGCTCTGTGAAATAATACAAAACTCTAGTTGTTTAAAGAAAAATCGGCTTTGAAGGACAAATTATACAAAAATATTTTAACGAGCAACAATTAAAAAAAAAACTATAAAAAAAACAAAAAAAACACAATCAAACAAACAAGCAAGCAAAAGCTGAAAGTAGTTTAATGCTTTGTTGGTAATCCATTTAATTTCAAAATAAAATATACTTTTTTATCTCAATTTTTTTCTTTTTCTGAAAAAATTTTGTCTTTTTTTAAAAAAGTTTGCCTTTTCTAAAAATTCAACAAAAATTTTCAACTCAAATTTAAAATTTTCAAACTCACTCATTTACCAAACGAATCCTAAAGGTATTTTTTTTTAAGTAAGTTAAATAAAAAAAAAACGACAAAAAGTGAGTCGAAGTACTAAAAGCTACTTGAAGATGATAGATACAACTCCAAACACAAACACATGAAAAATTCGGTATTTTTGCCGTTATACAACTACGCTTTCTGTCTTATTGACTTTCTCAACAAAAATATTCCACAATGACTCCGCAAAGACTTTGAACAGTTTAAACCAATCCATTAACTTTTCTTCACTTCATTTCTAATGTGAAATTTTTTAGCCTTTTGAATCTTAGATTTCAAAATTTATTTAAACACTCAAAATTTTTGTTCTTATTTATTTACTTTGCAGAATAAGAACAAAAAAAAAAAAAACTTAGTTTTTGTTTGATAAACAAGTTTTAATTCTACTTCAAAATTCTTATGTCGGAGAAAACTAGGACAAAGAAATGCTATATAAAAGGATTACAACAAACAATATACATGTAGTTTTGTTTTAATAAACAACAATGACAATTTTTTACAATATTGTATGTAACATTCTTATGTAGAAGAAACATAGGAAAATTTTTGTTAGAGAAAAGAATAAGAATAAACACTTTATTTTCTTTTAAAAAAATGATAATTATGTTAGGATGATTGAAAAAATCAGTTTTCTATACAAATATGAATTTTAACCATACAAGTAAGTTGCATGATTATCCCTGAATTTGTTAAATTTAGCAAATCAATCACTAAATTAAAAATATTGACAATTGACCGACTATAATAAAGGTCTAATTTGAAAATTGTGATAAATTTTTGGATGTTTTATCTGACTTGTATGTTGCCACATGAGGATCGATTGGATAAACAATGGGTTAAGTTTTGGTGGTTGGAAATGTTTGATTCTTCTGTTTGGTTGGTTTTGGGAGGGTGCTTAAGTGAAGAAGATGACTTGGTGGAGGAGCATTCTAAATCCCCAAAAAGAAGATTGTGTTGAGGTCATCGAGACTAAGGGTGAATGATAATCTTTTACAAGAAAATTACGAAGTTTAGTAAGTAATAAAAACACAATCGTTAATATGGATGATCAAGTTATCAGTTTTTTTATTATTCTTTCAACGATAGAATGTGGAAATGGCATGGGTTTGATTACTCTAAGGGTTAGTTTGGATCTATAACTCAAACTCATATATTTAAACTCAATTTTTATCTTTTTCTGAAAAGTTTTTTATCTTTTCTGAAAAAGTCAACAAAAATTACTATTAAAACTTAAAAATATTAACTCAAAACTCATACACCAAACACCCCCTAAACTTTTCTTTCAAAACTCCCAAATACCCAATCACAACATATTACCAAATTTGTCCAATTACGTAATCTCCTGTTTGGGTTTTACCTTTGCCTATGAAGTCACCAACCTCATCGTCTTCCCACCGCAGCAAACACATGACATGTTGTTACTTTCATAGCATTGTTGCTGCTCATTTTGTCGATTTGGTTTTTCCCCAAATTTAAAGTTCGTTTTGTTTAATGTTCAAATGTGGTTCAATTTAAGTAAAAAAAGACTGATCTTACTTTTATTAGTCAAATGCAAATCATACGAAGAAAACTATTATATCTTGTCTTAAACTAACTATATTCCATTCATCCTGGAGGAGATCTTGAGCTTATTTATAAGCTCGGGCCTATTTTTTATTTTATGAAACATTAATATATTTCTTATTGGACCTTTATGTAATGGATTTTCCAACTCTTGTGGTTAATTGATAAATTTTTTTGTTTTAAGGATGATTCGCTAAACCTTGACAAGTAATAATAAACGAAAAAAAATATTAATCAATAAACTCTCCAAAAAAAAAATGAAAAAAAAAAAAACTATCTCAAAGTAAAGAAGCAATTAACTTTAAATTAAAGTATATCCCAAAAAACCTTTGAATAAATGTAGACGTAATATCCTAATTATATAAAAGAGTGAATGATTCATTGTTCATTTTGATAGTAAAAAACGCACGTGTTTTTTGTTTCCTTCTCTTTTTTCCTTCCTTCCTCACAGCAACGCTTTTTTTTTTTTTTTGATGTCCTTCCTCACAGCAACGCACTGTTTAGGTGTTTTTTTTTATTTTTAATTTTAAGTTTTTTGTCCTTCCTCACAGCCACTGCAGCTGACATTTGCTTTTGCCTCCTACGTGTTGTGCTCTTGCAAGAGTTCTAAAACTTGAACTTAAAAGAATACCATTTAATTCAAATTACAGTTTTGTCATATTGTAACTATATAATTATTATTTTTGAATTTATTATTTTTCCTACATATATAAAAGAGTGGATAAAAATTCACTGTTCATTTTGATAGTAAAAAACGCACCGTTTAGGTGTTTTTTTTTTTTTTTTTTGCTTTAGAAAGTTTCGTTTAAACAACAGGAAAAAGAGTTTTTTTATTTTATTGTGAGCTAATGATGCTTTCAGGTTTCAAAACAAAGTTAATAGAATTCTTTCATTTTGGAATTTCATTTTTACTTTTATGTCATTGTGCCATTATTTTCGGACATATTCATGTTAAATTTGTGTTTGGATCAAGTTTTATTGTTTAGAAATTTCCTATTTTTGTCTACTTTTGGAATGATCATCCTTCCTACTATAGTTGTAGGAGCTCATTATGTAGGAAATATGCATATATCCAATATTGCTTAGGATAACGCCTACTACAACTTGTTATGTGATAACTCAGGTTTTAGAATGTATTAGTATTTTATCTATACTTATTTTTACTGTAAAACTTTAAACAAATAGGTATAATTATTACCGCTAGCATATTATTCTACAGCTAAAAATATTTATAAAAATAAATTGTTTTGTTTTTTTAAACTTTATTTGCAGAAACACATATGTATGTGACTTTATATATAAATTAAAATATGCTTAAAATATTTTTATTGACTCTTTTTTTATTTATCTTTTACTTATTATCATATTTTCAAAATGTTTTTTCCTTGTGGAAGTTCGAGACCACCAAGTACTACTGCACTGTCATTGATGCCCCCGGACATCGTGACTTTATCAAGAACATGATTACTGGTACTTCCCAGGCTGACTGTGCTGTGCTTATCATTGACTCCACCACTGGTGGTTTGAGGCCGGTATTTCCAAGGATGGTCAGACCCGTGAGCAAGCTTTGCTTGCTTTCACTCTTGGTGTGAAGCAGATGATTTGCTGTTGTAACAAGGTGAGCATGCTTGCTGTTGCTGTTTTACGATGCTGTTTCTCATGACAAGATTGTTATGTTTCATGTGATTGATGCCATACTTTGATTTGAACTCTTTTACAGATGGATGCCACCACCCCCAAGTACTCCCAAGGCTAGGTACGATGAAATCGTTAAGGAAGTCTCCTCATACCTGAAGAAGGTCGATTACAACCCCGACAAAATCCCCTTTGTTCCCATCTCTGGTTTCGAGGGTGACAACATGATTGAGAGCTCCACCAACCTCGACTGGTACAAGGGACCAACCCTCCTTGATGCACTTGACCAGATCCTGGAGCCCAAGAGACCCTCAGACAAGCCCCTCCGTCTCCCACTTCAGGATGTCTACAAGATCGGTGGTATTGGAACTGTCCCCGTCAGTCGTGTTGAGACTGGTGTCTTGAAGCCTGGTATGGTTGTGACCTTTGCCCCACTGGACTGACCACTGAAGTTAAGTCCGTTGAGATGCACCACGAATCTCTCCTGGAGGCTCATCCAGGTGACAACGTTGGGTTCAACGTGAAGAACGTTGCTGTGAAGGATCTCAAGCGTGGTTTTGTTGCCTCCAACTCCAAGGATGACCCTGCCAGGGAAGCTGCCAACTTCACCTCCCAGGTCATTATCATGAACCACCCTGGTCAGATCGGAAACGGCTATGCCCCAGTGCTCGACTGCCACACCTCCCACATTGCCGTGAAGTTTGCTGAGCTCTTGACAAAGATTGACAGGCGTTCTGGTAAGGAGCTCGAGAAGGATCCCAAGTTCTTGAAGAACGGTGATGCTGGTATGGTTAAGATGATTCCCACCAAGCCCATGGTTGTTGAGACCTTCTCCGAGTACCCCCCACTCAGTCGTTTTGCCGTGAGGGACATGCGTCAGACCGTGGCCGTGGGTGTCATCAAGAATGTTGAGAAGAAGGACCAATCTGGTGCCAAGGTCACCAAGTCTGCTGCCAAGAAGGGTGGAAAGTGAACCATGCAGGTTCAACTTGAGATTTCCACATGCGAAGTCTTTTATCCTCTAAATAATTAATTTCCTGAAAACTTTATCGTTATCGCTGCTGCTACAGTTTCTTTTTCGGTTTATTATGCGTGTTTTCGTTTGCTGTCGTCTCTATTGAGCATCCAGTCTCAGAATTGGGTGCTTGATAGGCGGTGGGCGCAGCTATGGCACTTTGGTCTTGGATTTTCCATAGTTTTTGAACATTTTGTCCTTTGAGAGTTTTGAGTTGCTTTGGGCTTTCGCTTAGGCGAGTCCCGGTACTGTCTATTATGAGCGGAGTTATAATTTATGAACTAGTTTTTTCTCTTTCCTTATTTCCTTGTTTTACATGTTTGCTCAGTTTTGGTTGTTGCTTTTTCCTATGGTTTTTGACATTCGATTTCAATCCAATGCTATTCTTGCAACTCTTGTCAGTACGTTTTATTGATGTAACAGGTACCATGATATGGATAATAAGCTAAATCAGATGGACAAATTAAACATAAACTTAAATTCTAATAAGGTCTAATTTTTTTTTTTTTTTTTTTGGTAGTTTAAAGAGAGCAAAAAACATTGTTATACTCTGGAATATGGCCAAACAAAACAATTTCAATCATTAAACTTTTTTTTTTTTTTTGCATTTTCTGATTCTCATCTGTTTCCATCGTTCAATTATTAAGGCATTCGTTGCCCACTAATAAATTCTCTCTTATCGGACCACCAGGTTGACCACATCCCCTGCCATACATACCACACCAGTACACCGAATAAAGAGAGTTCTGCTGTATTTTGGACCATTTGGGCATATACCGGTTTTTATGTGGGTACCGGTTTTTATGTGGGTTTCTTTTGCAGAAACGACACGAATCTAGGCCCTCCAAAAGTCCTTTTATCCAACTTTCTACCGTACAACCTCAAGATTCATGGCCAACTTTATTTTTGCCAAGAAAGAAAAAGGAAAAATGTTTTGATCAGTATTCGCCTATGTATTTCATAATGCACCCACCTTTCAACGTCGATTAGCCCAAAAAAAAAAATATATATATATATATATATTATTGATGTCATTCATCCTCTATTCCCTTTGTCGTTTTAAAATTTTTGAGGTTCATCAATACAACACAGAACTTTCAACTCAATTCGCCTTAAATGATAAGCTTAGTTTTTACTTATATTTCTCAACCGCACAACATACTAATACTAACCACCTACTTATACTAATAACCGAATATGGTCCCATTTGAGAGGGCATCAACTCAACAAGTTTTCTATCTATAAGCCAAACTTTTTTTTTTTAAAAAAAAAAAAAATATATATATATATATATATATAAAAGATAGGTCTATTATCCGATGACCGAACGTCCAGCGAAGAGAGAGAGTACAACCTGGACAATTGTATCCTTGCTCACCTTCTCACTCATCAGCACTATTCATTTTCTCGTCCAACAACCCCAAAGCACGCTGCCATTCGTATTCGGCAAAAAACGGTGGCCGGACAACAGTGCCGACGGATATATATATATATATATCTCAACGCAGAATAAAAGTACAAGCCCTCCCACTGTGCCCATACCCTTCTTATTTATTACAAAAGCGAGATAAGAGGACCAGCAGGGTGCGTTTTTGGACACCCACCCTTTCTTCTCTTGCTCACTATTGGCATGCTTCTCATGTTAATTTATGTCGTTTTTTAAGCATTTTCTAAGTGGCACAAGGAGAGACAACAGAACAGACAATGATCCAAAACCTTCTTCTAACATAAAAAGATTTCATCAACTACACTGTTAAGTTAATTCAAACTTTTTTGTAAATGCCATGTGCAAATAGTGAACCATGTAAAAACTACATTAAGGACCACCTCAGCATTCGCTTTTTTTTTTTTTTTTTTGGTAGAAAATTTCAGCATTTTCATTGCCTTCTAAACCCCGATGCCGTGCCAAACATTGTGTGAAACCTACTTTTTTTCTTTCAAGACATCTTATTACCCCCCTCTTAAATGCCTATCTGGGACCCAAGGAAATAGTTAATCTTTGTCCTGAGTTCATTCAACAAGTTTCAAAATCTAGTGAGAAGAGTTTTTTATTTTTATTTTTTATCTATAAGTTGTTATGCAGATATAAGATATTTTTCACAAATCATTCAAATATTTTCAAAAACAATTTTTAGATTTAAAAAAAAAAAGTAAAAAATAGTTTTTGAAAAGCTAGGCAAAACGGAGCCTTACAAATATAAAAGCTGTAAATGGACAACAGATTTGCTCTAATTTACTTTAACAATTAGGAGGAAAAAGTTATGTATTAAAAAAAAATGCACCATTGGGCATTCCAGGAGAAACACAAACTTTCTTATTGAATTATTTTAAGAAAAAAATAATAATAATAACTTCCTATTGAATTGTAAGTCAGAAGATGACAGAAGAAGATATGGAATATAGAGAATACACGTCTGGCATAACACAATTTGGTTGTGACAGATGTCCTGACTACCACAAGCTAGATTTTTTTTTTCCTCCACTTCTTTTTTTTTTTTTTTTTTTTTTTTTGGCTATTATCTTATCTACTTGATTTCTTCATAATTGATATTTTACTTTGTAGCTCACAAGAAATCTCAGAAACTTCAAAGAGAGAATATGATTATTATTATTATTATTTTATTTTTTTTGGGTAAAGAAACATGGGCGCTCAAGTCATTCTCAGCTAATTTTTTTGGCGTGCATGTTTTTTTATTAATATTTTCTTGTCACAGTTCGGTCCGCAGATAATCAGTCCAAAAGGAAACCAACAAAACAAGGAGGAGAGATCAAGGCAAAGATCTTGGCATTAAACCAAATGAGATCATGAAAAGACAAAAGGCCAAGAGGAGATAGACCTAAAAACTAGATTAAAAAGATAAACTTAGTAATAGACATATAAATATAAAATTACCAAAAAAAAAAAAAAATTAATTAGAAATATATCTTGCTAATTGTTCTTACAAAGGTCGGCTAAGCTAAGCAGCTTTTGCTATACAAGCCAATCCAGTGTGGGACTGATCACGGAGTGGTTCATCAGAATCAGCCTGCTCTCGTTTTTTGATCTCGTCCAGCAGTCTCTCACACACCCTTTGAATTCCCATCATTTCTTGATATGCATGCACTCCTTCCCTTCCCCTTTCCCTGCCTCGTGATCTGTGTTTTGTCATGGCCTCCCTCCTCAGATCATGATCTGCCATCCTGAAAAAATGGACACCACCAAACAAGAAATTTAAAAAAATAAATAAATAAATAAAAATTACAAAAGACTCTTTTTTTGCAAATGATATTATAGAGAGAGAGAGAGTGATCTGTACTCCATAGAGAAAGGGAGATGATGGGTGAGCGCTGAAACACAGAGAGGAAGTCCACAGGTGCCATGAAGGCTGTACATGGGCTGCATTTTTTTTCTTTTTTCTTTTTTGTCTCTCTCTTGTTCTTTCTATTTTTGGTTCTGGTTATGACGGGAGATATGAGAGAGAGAACAAGAAATGGGTGTGATTTTTAGTGAATAGGTATTGGGTTTTTTATTTTTTTTTATTTTTTTAGGAAGTTAGGCATTGGGTTTTATGTAGAAGAGTAGTTGGTTTTTTTTTTTTTTTTTTTTTTTGGGGGGGGGGGGGGGGGGGGGGGTGGGGGGGAGTGGTTGAGAAGATGGTTTTTTTTTTTTTTTTTTTTTGGCTAGAAGAGAAGATGGTGAATTTGATAAATTAGTCTCTCTCTAAAGCAATTAATTTTTGGGAGGGGAAAATATGAAGCAGTCTCTTTCTTCTATTGTAGGGTTCAGAGGAATACTCTCTTGTCCTTTTCTTCGTTTGTTTACGGTACACTGTAAAATCCAAAAAAAAAAAAAAAAAAAAAGCTGCGAAGCTGATCCACCACAACATGATCAGTTCTGTGGGCTCTACCTTTTTGACTTAAGCCCAGTCCACAAATGGGCCCATGTTTGTCCAAAGCCCATCTTTAGGATATCCCTTGCCCAGTGTTGGGAACTTGGGATTTCGGGGGAAGGGACATGGCTCCCCTAGGTTTTTTATCTTTTTATTTTTATTTTTAAAATTTTAATATAGTAGGTTTTTTAATTTAATTTTAATATAGTAGGTAAGCATATAAATTAGTCTTGATACCTCTTAAATATTATAGAGAGATTTTATTTATAACCAAAATATTAATAAATATCCCCACAAAGTCAATAAATATTTTTAATATATTTTTACTATACGAGAAAATTATCTTAAAAACCGTTAAAAATGCTCATGTCCTCACATATTTATAAATAAAATAATTTTTTTTATAAAAGAATTAAAAAACATACATCACATTAATCATAAAAAAGAAAATAATATTTTTAAAAACAATTTTAAGAAATTGTTTTTTAAACTCTAAATTACTCTTTATCAATTTCTTTTTTTAAGAAATTTTTTAAAAAAATTTATAACTACCTGAAAAATTTCAATGAATGATTCAAGTGAAATAAAAATAAAAGACATATGTTTCTTGAAGAGTCAACAACTATTGCAATATGTATTTTTTATTTTTTAATTCATTAGTATTATGCGTTTTTTTTTCTTTAGTATTGAAAATGATTTTATGTGATTTTTTATATGATTATTCTTTTTATTTATTTTTTCTTATTATGTTCGTTTACGTGATTCTATATTTATGTATTTTTTAAATGCAGTATGACATTTCTTGATTTTTAATTTAGACATTACTTGAGTTTTTCTTTTTTACTATTTCCTCTCATTTTTTTAGAGATACTTTATGTTTTCTTTTTAAGAATGAAAATATATCTTTTTTCTTATTTAGATTTGTTAATTTATTTTTAATAAAAATAATAATAAATTTAAAATAAAAGTAGATGTATGAGAGAGTTAAATGTTGTATTATATAAAAAGTATCTATAAAAGAATAGATTTACTATGTTTATATTAGGAAACATTATTAGATAAGGAAATTTATCAATATTATGGGTGTAAATATAACCACAAATCCAGATCTGCTGTCTCATTATCCTGTCTCAAATGTTGTCCCCTCAATAGGCTTTTGACAAGTCATCAATTTATTCAAATTTTTTTTAATATTTAGCATTTTTTATATTCAAATGATATGACATGACATTATTGGGAGAGACAATCAATGAGAGAAAAAATCCGAGACAGTAGATTTTGATTCAATTAACTACTCATATTTTATTATACAAACAATTTGATTTTAAAAAATTAAATTATTTATTAAAAACATAATGATTTGACCGAAATTTTTTTTGACTCCCCTCCCTCGTCAATGAATCCTAACACTGTCATTGGTTGACTCTACATATTGACTTTACTTAAAATCCATTTACTTGGGGAAAAAAACCATTTACTAAATGATGTTCCAATTTTATTATTATTTATTTTTTTTAATTTTATTAATAAGTATAGCTACAAATATATACCGAACTAAATGGTCATTCAGTAACCCGTCTCCTTAGCCTGTGAGCCGGACCGGACTGTTCGGCTGTGTAGACCGGCCTACCAGCAAGCAAAAACAGATGTCGACTTCAGGATGGTCAATTAAATAACCTGTGATCCATATATAGTTCAGTCTACTAGATCATGATAAGAGATCTCCTTCCTACCCACAGACTTCTTACGGAGAACTGAGAGCAAGTTGGTCATTCCATTTGCTCTACCTGGTCTTTTTACCCCTTTATTTTCCACCAAATTGCCGTCGGATAAAACCAAAATGTTTCCACTGTGTTTTTAATTCCTGATTTGATTTGTCTCTTAGAACCGTTGGATGACAAAGGAAGAAGAGAACTAATAAATTTTTTTTCCCTAGCTTGAATCCTAGACAGGTTAATGGCTGAAAGTGAAATCTAACTATTAAAGTTTAGCGTTACTCTTGGAGACTACTTTCAAAGGCAATCCTTCGTCGTTGAGATGTTATTTGTGTTTTCTTGTTTTGATCTATGTGGAACGATTTTATTTAACCTCGCCTGGAACTAACTACGTAAAAAGATACAAGTATCAATTGTATCTTCGCTCCGTGCTAGTTCTACAACTTTATTGTATTCTAATTTTTCTATTTTGACATGATTCGATAATATAATGAACTTTTTCATACAAGTCAAAATTAATTGTGAGTTACAAAACCAATGATTGAGAGTTTACTATGCCTCCGTTTAGTATTTCAACTCCAATTTAAATTTTTCATCTTAATTTTTATCTTTTTCTGAAAAGTCAATCAACTCCAATCGGTGAACCAAACGTACCCATAACTCAATTGTAGGGTCCTCTGTTCAAGTATATCTCATAATTAGCATGGACTTTTATTATAACTTGGTATGTGACAGCTATTCGACATTTTTGGCCTATAGCACGTAATGGTTTTAGCTAAATATAAGTAGTGAAAAACTAAGCTAATCGTGCATGTATTTTTGGAGTAAGAATTCCTATTTTCACGAGTCACGCTAAATTTGAAAAAATGTAAAGCTTTAAAAAAGTAACTCGTCAAAAATCTGTACGAACTTAAAAGGTTTTTACGATAGGATGTCCTTGTCAATAATATACATTTCTTAACGATAAACTCGTCAAAATTACAATAAAATTAAGAAAAATCTGTCAGCAAAAACTATATATATATATATATATATACATTTGACTCCATCTCCATGTGTTAATTGTTAAGTGACGGTACCATGTATGTGACCTTGTTTTGTTTTAAATGGCCCACATATGTCAATCAACCACACAACAAGACAAACACAAGGTGGGCAGAGAGTTAATAGAGGGAAGTGACGAATGCAGAAAGTTGTGAGCTCCAAAATTCCTGACGAGTCTTCTTCAAAAACAAATACTAAATGAATGATTGCTCAGTGCACATTGAGTGGACATTTGATATCCATATCAGGACGAAAAACACTGCCAGACTGCCACCAAACAAAAGTAAAGACATCAGACTATTCAATATTTTACTTCTTGTCAGTTTCATCGACTCCTCAATGAAGAAGAATGCTACATAACAGTCCCAACTTTGCTAACAAACAATTGAGTGACCAATCAGGTAATATTCAAGGTTTAATTTTAACCAGGTCCTCTTGAGGACGGGAAAGAGAGAAATTTCAAAGTGGCAAGAAACAAGGTCTTGTGCATAATTTGTGATCATTTTGCTGCTATGATAATCCAATCATGGAAAGTAACTATTTGGATTGGCTAAGGTTGTCAAAAAAGACAACAAATCATGGCATAGCGATCGTGGATGTATTTTTCAAGTCTCCTTCAGTCTCAACATTAGAGTTTGAATCCTCACCATCTCATTTTACAATTTAGGCTTAAAAGTGGTATTCCCTGTGAAAACAATGGCTTGTGGGTGATCAGGTAACTCTGGATCAATTCTGATGGGAGAATGAATCAAGTTCTAATACTATTCCACCTACGACTCTACTAGATTCTCAAATAGGCGTGAGGATGCCATTGATCCTGTTTATCGGGGAAAAAAGGTTGTCAAAGTCCATGTGTATATGTGCCAATTTAGTGCTCGCGCTTGCTTTTTCATAGCACATGAATCACAAGAGAGACGCTGCTAAACGATGGATAAACCAGTTTTTTTCACTTTTTAGGTCCAGTTGCTTTCCTTCACTTTAAAACTTTGGTACAATATCAAAGACGTAGCTCTTCGAAACGAGCATGTGTCATACTAGATGACACACATATTGACTTTTCTTTCTACATTTTGGATTAGCAGTTTAACTATAACCATATAAATATACACACACATTTATCTATAAATATTAGTTATATCACAACAAAATCAGAAGTGATTGGTTGAAACGGTTCCGAGAAACGTGCCATTGAGGTTTCATACGTATATATACACAATACACACAACATATACAGAATAATACAGATAGTCACGTCGCTAGACAGCCTTAATGAAGAATAACATGGTAAGTGTAACTGAAAAGGTTGAAGAGCTAGCAGAGAGTTTAATTCAGTGTCAGTTTGGTCTTATAAATGAAGCATAGATACAAAAATCTTTCCATTGAAGAGGAAGCATCAAAAGGTTCGCTACGCAGGAGAGATGACGCTGTTGCCGGAGTCCAAGCCGAGGCAAAGTACCTGCTGGCTTGGGAAGCCAGCGACAGCATCATTTCCTGCATAGGAAACCTTGCTTTTTGCATTACCAACTACTGATACTGCAAGAGAAAATTGTTGATCTCAACGGGCCTTTTCTTTTCAAGGTAAGCCTTCCTTATTATGCATGTCCAAGTTTATAGGCTCATAGCATATTTTTACATGTCAGTAAAGGCGTAGCCATACCAGTTTTTACTTTTTTTTTTTTTTTTTTCGGAGGCTTGGGAAAAGGTTTCATTTTTGTTTTGTTTTAACAAAAGTCCACTTGCAAAGTAGCCTCTGGAAGTTTTTTGTTTAAGATTTTTCAAGAAGAGTTATAATTGAGGCCCTCCCTTATTTCAACATCAGAGCACGTCTTCTTCATATGGAGCAACAAGACTCTTCTACTTCTTGGAGACAATTTCTACATTGACTCTTTAAAAAAATATTTTTTTTTTTTTTCCTACTCCGTGGAAACTGAAACCGAGAACAATGTTTTTCGCCGAAAACATGTATTCATTGGACATTCACATTATGCAAAGTGGCCATTAAAAGATGTTTATTTTGTCATTTCATTCACAATGTACCCGTTTCCAGAACTTGAAAATAGAAACTAGAGCTTAAAATAGGATTAATTGCTCGTTTAATCCCTAATCTTTATATGAAATTGTAATTTGACTCCCAACCTATTCTTTAAAAAGGTGCAAAATTGTAATTTGACTCCCAACCTATTCTTTAAAAAGGTGCAAAATGATCCTTAAAAATTTAATAGAAAATATCAAGTTAATATTTATTAATGAAGGATTGAAGGGTAATTAAGAAAAAAAAACTTTAAATAATACAACTTACATGTATCAAACACGTAATCTATTATATCCCCTTGTTAACCTATGTTAGTAAAAAAAGACTAAAATTTACTTTAGTCCTCGTATTTTCGTCGAGCCTTCCAAACAGCCTCAATATTGTAATGAAATGAAGACAGCTACTCCCCATTTGTTTTGAAGAAAGAAAACAACCAAGTGATGCCACATTGCCAGTAAATAGAGAAAAGGAAACCAGTGATCTATAAAAAGTCATTGAGCGGATTCAGATGGATGTCTTTCTCAAACGCCAACCAGGAACTGTTAACATATACTTCATTACAAGGACCTCACAAATTCATGGTTTCTGTGAACAGAAAAAAAAAAAAAAACACATCGAACTTGAACTTATATCCTAGTTGACAGATTTAAGTCTGTAACCCCATCTACACTCATGAAATGGGACTCTGGTAGGACAGGCAGCGCCACCCGGCTACCATGATCCTTCGGCACCCACGGTCGGGTTCTGGAAAGCGGAGAATCCCCAAAAAGTCTTCAACGAGTAGGGCTGGGAGATTGTAACACCTTCTTCAGTGATTTTAGCTATCTGCCATTGCAAAATGTAAATTGTGTAAATTCCCAAAAGGCTTAAAATCAGAGTAAAGGTCTGCAAAAGTAGGTAAGACATCATAGGACGTTAGGTGCCGACTATTATTGCTCATAATTGATTGTCGTTGTCCAATTTGAAAATTCAACATGTTTAATTTATTACTAAACCGTTATTAAGGTTTTTAGACCCAAGTGAAATTGTAGAGAGAGATTTTTACTTTAAACCAGGGTACCCAAATCCTCTCTACAAGCACACAAGTTTCCACCTACGTGCTTTAAATTCGACCTGACAGAGAGTAGGGTCCAGACGCAAGAGAGGCAGTATGATGAATACATAGTCGGTGACGTCCAACTTACTACCATACAACCTATCGCCTCTTAAATTATCAATGGCTTGGAAGAGAAGAACAAAATGCAAAGTATCGATAAAAAGCCAAACCTGAAGCTTGTTGACAGCAGACCTATCACGGTAAAGGAGTACGCGCATGCATTTCTCCAATATCTTCACACCATCTTCAAAACTCAAATTCTCATGCCACTCTTCACGAAGAATTGGACGAGCAAGGTGATTTCCAAATCCAGTTGCCACATGATTGTCCTCAAGGTGTACGCCTATCATGGTTACCTTATTGAAAGGATGGGAAAACTGTGAGAAGGGATTCCTCCTATTTGGAAAACACTTGACTTGCCATTAACACATGAAAGGAAAATAGTCGATTGAGGCAAGACTTACTGTGCCAAGATACTTCTGTCCATTTTTCACTCCACCCAGGACAAGTGTATTCCACAGTGGATTAAACTTATTGCGTCGGTTGTACATAACTCTAGTCAAATAGCTGTGAACCTCTTTAGGTCCCAATGAGTTGCCATCATCCCACATGTTGTCATAGAGGCTACAAGCATTGAAACCAACAATTAAAAATGACTCAATTCAAAGTAACAAGTAAAGAAAAAGGAACCATAAAGTACAAATGCGCAAGTTTTTAGCTTGTAGCTAATTTAAAGCATAATAATTTCAAAAACACCAATGCTTACATGAGCTCATCAAGATAGTGCAGTAGCTCCTGAAAATCACTTAATTCTCCACTTGCACCAAGAAGAGAATGTTTCCCGACAGGCTTGATCCGCTCCACGCTCTTGTATCGCAAAGTCGATCCATAAGAACCTGTCTCCATCATGTGCAGGGCATAAACATAAAGTTAGTTTTTGCTACTGTGTTAAGAATACGAATAACTTTGCTTGAAAACACACATGTAAATAAAAAACAAAATAAAAAAGCAGACGAGGAGACAGATGATAAGTAGTGCTGAGGAAATATATGCATTATACACCCAAGAAACAAGAGAAAAAGGAATATTAGGGGGGGGAAAAAATTAGAGGGTAGCTTTTAAAACTCCTGTTACATATTGATAAAGCCTAGCAATAGTCATCAGCAAGTTTACAGAAATTCTCCCAAAATATGACTTGTTAGAGTCTTTTAATAAAGAACAAAGAAGAATTTCTATCCAAAGTGTGTAATTTGAACTACGAAAGCAAACTGTCAAATAAAAAAAAAGGGCAGAGAATGCATCCAAGAAATATACATCCAAAAATGAACCTTTTTTACGGATAAAATAGGGATATATTTGACCTGAAGTAAAATTTGTGTCAAGAAAGTGAGCAGAATTATACAAAATACATTAAATTTTGATGCCCCAAGCTGAGATATCACATTCCTTTCTCTCAAACGTCAAAATAATCAAATTCGGAATTTTTTTGTTCTTAATGAGAACAAAATCGCAAAATATAGCAATTTCACTTCAATTAAAAAAATAAAAAAAAAATAAAAAGATTCTGCAGTCAATAGTTAACACACACAATTTTTTTCCCTGACAACCAGCTACTTGGCTCCGGTGTTTCATTTTCTTTTTTTAAGTTTTTTACTTTCAAAATAATCATACACGCCTATTGCTCTGCTAGACAAGCCTGCAACTCGATTTTGCGAGTGTTAGAATAACAAAGGAAAGATCCTACTTCAAAAACGAAAAAAAAAACAAAAAAACAAAAAACTAGAAGGAAATACATGCTATATTTAACTATAAACCATGCGACAACCCGTAGAAATTGAAAAAGGCATATAACAATCCAAATGTAATCCAATCGGCTTCCGATCCAGCATCCATGTAAATGTTAAGTGCATGCCTATTCAGAACTCACTATCCCGATGCACTGGTAAACTATTTTAAAGCATTCCATATTTCTAGGCCCTAGAAAGTAAGAAAAACAGACTAATAATATCATTTTCAGAACTATGTCATAGTTTCCTCTATAAACACAAGACCACCTAAAGATATCAAAGAGCATGAACATAAACATAACAAGGAAATGGGAACGGTTCAGCAGCTGACCTCCCATATCAGAAGCCATCAAAATCCCATCTTTGTATTTGAGAGCCACCACAGATGTCCCCGTCACATATGGGTACCTAAAATCATACCAATAATCATTCATAAAAAAAATAAAACAGAATCACACAAATGGCCGAGAGAAACGCGCATGTATGATAAAAAATATAAATATATATATGTATATATATATATATAATAATTACTGGGTTCTTTGCGAATCGGAGCTCAAGAGGCTGGTTGGGCTTGGTTCGATTCCGACAACTGCGAGTATAACGTAAGATTCAGGGATCAAATAAAGATCAAAATGGCGAAATTAGAACTGCAATTGCTAATCGAGAACAAACTTACATTCATTTTGCGAATCTGGTACAAAACCTAGGTGCTTTCTTGGCACTGCAAAGATCACTGAGAAATTTTTTTTTGAAGAAATCGTGAGACCTGCAAACCCTAAGTGACCTAAAGTAATCGAGCTGTATTCTGGCAAGGAGAGCTGGGTTTTGGGCAAATGGCTTTTTTCTTCACTCTCTATTGCTCTTTTCCCTTTGCTCAAGAAAATGCAACAACTCTGTTGAGAGGACTCTCAAAGTACTTTATTAATAATCAACAACAAAAAAAACCTTCCACAAAATAACAAATAAGTCTTTAAATAGTAATTTTAATCCTAATCTTATTTAAATTTAAAATAATAAAAAGATAATTCCTAAAATTTAAACTTCATAAGATAATTCTTAAATAATTTAAATAAAGATAATATACTAATAATTTAAATAAAGATAAGTTTTTAAAATTAAAATACTCTTTAATTATCTTATCTATATACTACATCAATCTCCTTATTTATTTATTTATTTTTATTTAATATTTTTTTCTTGTTTTTCTTTCGAGGACAAGAAGTTTAACAACTACTGTAGACTTTTTTTTTAGGGGAAAAATGTTTTTCTATTGTTTATCAAAATATATGAGATTTAAATAATTTGGATGTTTTAAAAGTGTTATATTTTCAACGAAAAGATTAAAAGTTGAAATCCCTATTGTTAAATCAAAAAGAATAAATAAATATCTGATGAGTTTTCGTGTAATTTAGATAGATTAATTTAAATGGAGATTTTTTTTTTGAACGAAGAAGAAACGACAGAGGAATAATAAATAACAGACGACCAAAGGAAAAAACAACAGTTCACCGACATAAAAGCAAGAAAACGATGACATTAACAAAAACGACAACAAAAGAATAACGTCAGCCACATGAAACGACAGCTGAACTCAACAACGACAACAAGAAAACGACATATGACCTCGGAGACAATCAAATTTAAATAGCGTTTTAACATTTAAACGACGACAACCCTTAAGGATGCGTTCACTGATTGGAATTCATTTTCATGAAAGAAAATAAATTCATGAATTTTTTTGAGAGAAAAATAAAATAATGATTTTAAATTTCAGTTTTTACTCTTTTCAAAAAAAAAAATTCAATGTTTTTGTGAATTAAATAACGTTCACTTGATTATAAATGACGAATTAAATTTTATATCCTTTACCTCTTACTTGTGGAATTCATTTTATTTAAAAATAAGGACTAGATATCCCCTATACTAAATACATCTCCTTTTTTTTAATTTGATTATTCACTCCATATAAAAGGTATTTTTGTAACAACAAAATTTTTTTATTCTAATTCCTTCTAATTCTTTTAGAAATTAAACAATGCTATAGGAGTTCAATTTCCCCTTCAATTTAATTCCTCCTTCGTAGATTAGTAAACATTTTACCAAAATTTAGTTTCATGAAACTAATCTTTTTTTTTTTTTCTTGAAACTTATTTCCTATTCTTCCAATTCCTAATAAGTAAATGCGCCCCAAAAGATAACCAAAAAAGGAAAAAGAAAAAACAACAACAACAACAACAAAAGTGCAAAAAACGACATTAAACTAAGAAACACATTTGTACCCTAAAACTCTCTTTTTTGAAAACATATTACCATGTATTTGAGAATTGACATGTGATAAGGGTATATAATTTTAGGTTATTTTGATAATCCTCAATTGTTTAGAAATGTGTTTTGAACAAAACCTATTAACCTAATTGAAAGTTAGGATGTTAATTTACAAATTCAATGTAACACTAATGGGGGAGAAATTTAACCAAATAAATAAATAAAGTTAGATTAATAAGTTCTTCCAGGAGCTAGGAGGTTTCTTCCAGTATTTCGGAACTTTCTTCCATATTCTCATAGTTTCATTATACGCCATGGTGTTAATCCAGATTATCATAACTTCGTCATATATCCTTCTAACAGGTAGGATCCCTAATATGAAATATCCACAGCAGATACTCTCCAAATACAAATATAGAATACTAACTACTACCAAATTAAAAGAGTAAAGAAAAGGAAAGAACGCATAAAAATTTACGAGGTTCGGCAATTCACCTATGTCCTTAGGAACCACAACAGCAGCAGACTAGTTCACTAATCACTCAAAAGAAATATTACAACTTTGTGTTAATAATTAAACTCACTCACTACTTAGGTATCTTTGTTAAAAGACCTCAAATTTTGAGTAAGGATTAGAGAAATTTTGGGAGAATAAAACAAGGAGGAGTTAGGGCCTATTTATATAGGCCTAAGACCCAAGCTCCCCTTATACATAAGCTGTGGACTTCCCACAAATAAGCCGAAAAGTCAACAATTCTTTTGGATTTAATGACAACTAAGAAGAAAAACTATTGGGCAGCCTTCTATGAATCAAAATCATTTTTAGCAGTGCAAACACAATTGCAAAACAATGGATGTTTACTTACAATTGTAATGTGTTAGGATTTTTGGCTTGATAAAAGGGGGAGTTTAGTCCCACATCGGAAATGAAGCAAGAGTTGAGGTGTTTAGAAAGCTATATATATACCTTAAGTGACCTAAATTCAAGCTATATTCTGGCAAGTAATTGATAAATTTTTTTTTTTGAAAATTATGGGGGAAAATAATTGAAATTCCGAAGAAAGGAACATAGAGAGAGAGGTGAGAAATGGAGAAATACCAAGAGATAATTGAATCGGAGAGGCAATGGCGATGTGAATCAGAGGAGAGCTAAGTGAGAGTATGGGTTTTGGGCCAAGAATAAGGGTTAAATGGCTTTTTTCTACTATATCTCTCTATTGCTCTTTTCCCTTTGCTCAAGAAAACCCGATTTACGAAACCCTTTTCTCTTTAATCTCTGATGTAGCGGAAGCATAACTCTATTGAGAGAACTCTCAAAGGGACTTTATTAATAATCACCAAAAAAAAAAAAAAAACCCTCCACAAAATAACAAAATAACAAAGAAGCCTTTAAATAATAATTATAATCCTAATCCTATTTAAATTTGAAATAGTAAAAGATAAACTCCTAGAATTTAAACTTCATAAGATAATTCCTAAATAATTTAAATAAATATAATATATTAATAATTTAAATAAAGATAAGTTTTAAAGGTCCGTTTGGTGAAATGGTTTGAGTTGAAATTTTTAAGTTTTAGTTGGTTGACTTTTTAAAAACTAATTATAAATTTTATTGACTTTTCAGAAAAAGACAAAAACTGAGATGAAAAATGTGAGTTTAAGATGTAATATCAAACGGGCCATAAATTTAAAATACTCTCTAATTATCCTATCTATATACTGCATCAATCTCCTTATTTCTTTTTCTTTTTTTTTAATTTAATTTTTTTTCTTGATTTTCTTTGGACGACAAGAAGTTTAACAACCATTGTAGACTTTTTTTTTTTATGGAAAAAAACGTTTTTCTATTGTTTATCAGAATATAAGAGATTTAAATATTTTGGACGTTTTAAAAGTGTTATATTTTCAACGAAAAGATAAAAAGTTGAAATCCCTCGTGTTAAATCAAAAAAGAATAAATAAATAATTAGTGAGTTTTTGTGTAATTTAGATAGATTAATTTGAATGATAGATTTTTTTTTTTTTAACGAAGAAGAAACGATAGAGGAATGACAAATAATAGACGACCAAAGGAAAAACAATAGTTCACCGACATAAAAGCTAGAAAACAACAAAAAATAATAATAATGTCAGCCACATGAAATGACAGCTGAACTCAACAACGACAACAAGAAAAACAACATATGACCTCAGAGATGATTAAATTTAAACAGTGTTTTAAACATTTAAACGACGACAACCCTTAAGGACACGTTCACTAATTGGAATTCAATTTCATGAAAGAAAAATAAATTCATGAATTTGTTTGAGAGAAAAATAAAATAATGATTTTAAATTTCAGTTTTTACTCTTTAAAAAAAAATCGATGTTTTGTGAATTAAATAACGTTCACTTGATTTATAAATGACAAATTAAATTTTATATCCTTCACCTCTTACTTGTGGAATTCATTTTATTTAAAAATAAGAACTAGCTATCCTCTCTACTAAATACATCTCCTTTTTTTGATTTGATTATTCACTCCATATAAAGGTATTTTTGTAACAACAGATTTTTTTTATTCTAATTCCTTCTAATTCTTTTAGAAATTAAACAATGCTATAGGAGTTCAATTTCCCCTTCAATTTAATTCCTCCTTCATAGATTAGTAAACATTTTACCAAAATTTAGTTTCATGAAACTAATCTTTTTTTTTTTTTTCTTGAAACTTATTTCCTATTCTTCCAATTCCTAATAAGTAAATACGCCCCAAAAGATAACCAAAAAAGAAAAAAGAAAAACAACAACAACAATAACAACATAAGTGCAAAAAACGACATTAAACTAAGAAACACATTTATACCCTAAAGCTCTCTTTTTTGAAAACATATTACTAAGTATTGAGAATTGACATGTGATAAGGGTATATAATTTTAGGTCATTTTGATAATCCTCAATTGTTTAGAAATGTGTTTTGAACAAAACCTATTAACCTAATTAAAAGTTATGACGTTAATTTGCAAATATAATGTAACACTAACGGAGGAGAAATTAAAAAAATTAATAAATAAAGCTATTCTCTTAATTTTATTTCTAAGTAATGATATTTTTATGATGTTTCACAACGTCGGGGTGTGGGAGAGCAATATCATAAGTGTGTTAGCGAGATTACTAGAAGGGGGAAGAGCTCGCACAGTCAAAAGGGGTAAGCAACTAATTAGACATGCGACGAGGGATGAACTCTTGATTTCGACGGGGCAGGAGGAGAGAATGCGGGCATCATCTATGGTGGGGGACTCGCAACTTCATTAGGTTTAGGGAGGGGAGGACTTGCAGCGTCGACTTTAAAAAGAGCAAGAGATAAAGTTTGCGTTTGGTTCGTCGGTTAGAGATGAAGTTTTTAAATTTGAGTTGGTTGACTTTTTAAAAACTAGTTATAATTTTTGTTGACTTTTCAGAAAATGACAAAAGCTGAGATGAAAAAGTACAGTTTAGTTGAAGTTGAGTTGAAATACCAAACGAAACAAAAATGTTACCCGAGTCACAATTTGAGGAGAATTTTCATAATTAAGCCTGAAGTTAAAAACAACATTTGAACGGCAAAACTACACTTATGTAAAAATTAAAAAAAAAAATTTGTGTCCAAATTTCTATTAGATAAGAGAATAATCACGATGCTTGTGTAAAAATTTGTGTCAGGAAATGAAAAGCTCATCGTTGATCCTAAAAACGTTTCGATTGATATAATAGATGAAGGTTCCTTACTTATGTATTTGGAGAAGCTTAATTGTCGATCTCTTTTGCTCATTTCGGTAAGTTAGTTTAACTTAAACTAAACTGTATTTTTTATCTCAATTTTTATCTTTTTTTTGAAAAAATAAAATTTATAACTACTTTTTGAAAAGTCAAAAAACTCTAACTTAAATTTTTTATCTCCAACTAACTTATCAAATGGAGGCTTGATAAATAACTGTATTTATTCGACAAATGATTGGTCTTGTGGATCTCTAAGTTCAATATTCAGCTCCATATGTTTGGAGATAAGTTTATTGGAGGACATTTCAGGGATTTAGAATTATTGACTTCTAGCATGCTACCGTTGATAGGGATGAAATTGAAACGTAATATCAAAACCTAAAGGATTAGCATGTAAATCATGAAAATAGAAGGATAATTACGAAATGATTGAGACTACAATATGTATTTCATGTCATTATTCATGAATGTGAAATCTCACGATCGTTTCAAATAACTTCAAAATTGAAGAAAGTGATTCCCATGGGTCTCACTTACACGCGAATATTAATTATTTGTATTTTTTTGAAATATGAAAAGCTCAATGCTGCATGTAGCAAATATGGAAAGATTCCCAAATTTGCTGATGATATTATTAAACCATATAAATATGATTATTTTTCTGAGTTTGCACTTGATCTGTCTATTTTTATCATAAAATTGGATGGATTATACAAATTTATAGATAGAGGGAGAGAGATAGGGCAAAAAAAAAAAAAAAAAAAAATGCAAGATATGTACATATACATGTAAGGACGGAGCCACAAAGATTTTGGGACACCTCCTCAACTTATATTTAGGCACGATTTTATATGTGTATCTGACCAAAATTTACAAATAACTCCTTTAAAAATCTAAAATCTTCATTTTAGTTCTTCAAAAATTAAAAACTTGTACTTATTAGTTTCCTTCATCAAAATTCATGACTTCGTAGTTGTTTACATGTTATATATCTAACAAGCCACCAGGGAAATGAGGGGAAAACATACGAACACATAATATAAATTTAGAGACCGTTACACCAACATAATACAAAAAATTAACATTAGTTTAAATATGACACAAAATTAAACTAAAGTTACCTAAAACTTGTGCTATATTGATCGAAATGAGAAATTTATGTAATGTTGATTAATAGATGAAAAAAGATGATTTTTTAGATAATCTTCTCAACAAATTTTTTATTTTTTATTTTTTTTTAAATTTGCTCGTGCTAGTTTGTTAGGTAAGAGGCTGCAACTCATTTGTGGCAACCACCTAGGAGAGTAGATGAAAGTTACAATCTTTTTTCGTTTTCTTACTTGATTTTCATTTATTTATTTTTAACAACTTGCCCAAGTTAATCAATTTGTAAGTGCGCACCCATGTATAATATAACATATATGTATATATTCTCCAAATGGGCAATTACCTCATCAAGTGAACCAAATAAAATAAGGCAACATTCTATGTAAAAAGAACTATTATTTATAAAATAAGGCAACTAAAATGAAAAGACTCGAACTTTGCTGCGCAATGAAAGGGAATACGACGGGCAAGATTGATGGACCGCATTAGTGCCTTCCTCCTTAAGTTTGTAATTTAATGACACATTGAGGGTCATTTATATGACTAGGGGAGTTTTTATTCTTGTCACACTAATGAATAAATTCTCTTTTTATTTTTCTTGTATTCTTTGGTTGTTTGATTTTTTCTCGATCATATATGTAAATACATATATAATTTTACGATAATCTTATACTTAATTCATAATAAAAATTAAATTAATAAAGAATAATGTATGTTACAATTGAAAAAGGGACCATATTTCGTTAGTTAATGTATGGAGATTCTATTGATGCTAATTGCATTTCAAAATTCTAACTGTGGTAATAACAACTTGGAATCGAATATCATAATAACCTAAATTAAAATTTCATGCGTACCAAGGGTAAATAGATGCATTAATTAATTATATTGATAATAGGTGAATAGATGCATTAATTAAATGTAATGATAATTTTTTCTGAATTAGATATAATGATAATTAATAACACATTTGAGGTTTTTATTTTATTTTATTTATCATTACCCACATATTGTATCGGTTTAATCTATAATTAGGAGAAATTATACATTTTGCATATTCATCAATAAGATAAAAATACAGTTCTCATTATAAATTCAATCTAAAATCTAATTAAGCCGTTTATACTTATAAAAGATCTTATACACATTAAAAAAAGAAGACCTTATGCACATTTTGATAGAATATACTCTAATTAGAACCCCAAAAACTTTTGACAAAGTCAACACCGGTATAATGTAATTCCACGACGCACCAGAGAATTTCCTTTTTCTTTTGGGCAAAACAAACAAACTGAGGTTGGTGGTGTTGAAAAAAGTCTTTCATTTTAATTTATTTTAAATTTTCAAAAAAAAAGAAAAGAAAAAGAAAGACACATGACTTTATATGAAATTTAAGTTTAACTCTAATTAAATTATATTTTATCATATTAATTTTTGTTTTTTTTTAAAAATAATAAAATTTATAATTAATTTTAAAAAATTAACTAATTTCAAATTAAAAATTTCACATCCATCATTTATTGGAGTTAAAATTTTTTAAATTAAAATTAAATTTTTTAAAATTTATTATAATTTTTATTAATTTTAAAAAAATATATATAAAAATCCAGGAAAAAAAAAATTAATTGAAGTTAAACTATTATACCAAATAAAATCTTAATAAACAAATAACAAATATAAGAGTAGTAGAAAAAGTTAGCGTGCATGATGTTTTGTTCTTTAATTTTATCAATTTTTTTTTATAAATAATAAATAAATATACATAGAGGCATACGTGGGACCCAGTAAAGCCGGTGCCTAACATTGCCATGTTCCTTCCCTCTCTTTTCCTCCGCTCCCTCGTGCAAGTCATTACAGTGGTTCGCAGCACCACCGTGATCTGCCAAGTGGACACATTTTGGACGAAATCTTAATCAACTTCGCAAGTTTAACGGTTGATTTCAACGCACAAGATTCCCAGCCACAACTCTTCTCACCCCGGCCTTTTTTGACTCGATGACGTGGCGCGATTTGTGTGGCCCAAAAATGTCTTTAGAAACTAGAGAGTTGGGGACACTCGGCATGCTCGTTGCACGTGAGCGCACCGGAACGCAGCCCGGACGTGTCTCCGTCGAAAAAACAGGATTGAATAATCGGCGATAGGTCCGAACTTTGTAATTGTGGATTTGGTTCTGGTTGGGTCTCGGTCAAAAAAGAACAAAGAAAGGGCCAAAAAAAAAAAAAAAAAAAAAACACAAAGGCGTGAGAACAGGACGAGCTCGTTGGGAACTGGAGAAAGTCGGCGTTGCAAAATCGGAAACCCTAATTCTCCAATTCCTTCACGCATGTAAGCTCCCCAATTCGATTCCCATGGATTCTCCCTTTTTAACGATTTGAATTAGGGTTTTCATTTCTCTTTGAGCTTTCTTTTTCTGATGAACAATTGGTTTGATTTCGCTTCATTTTCACGTTTGTTTTTGGATTTTTCTCTGGTTTTGTTAGATCGGTCCCTGTTTAAGGACGCTTTACGCGGTGGTTTCGTCGGTTTGGTGTCGGATAAATTGTTGTTTTTTTTTTTTCCAGCTGAGAAGATTCTATGCTATTTGGGCGTTAACTTTTGGGATCATATGATGGATTTGGTTGCCAGTGCAAGGTATGTTGTCGATTTTGTGTTGTAATTATGCTTTATTTTCGTTGCTGATTGGTTTTAGTGGCTGGAAATTACTTTGATTGTGTGTTGTGTTGATATTTACTGTTCTTCAGTGGAAAAATGTTAGTTTTTAGTTTAGGATTATTAAAGTTGGTCTGTGTTAGAAGCTCCGCAATTTAATTATAATCAGCTACAGTATTGTTTTACTTTTGTTGTTTTAGTTAATCTGGGCATTTGGTCATTTTGGTTTTTACCAACTATCAGAAATGAATTAAAGCAAGCAGCTTTAGTACTGACACTACTACACTACTACAGTAGTTAGTGTCTTAGGTTGTTATTACTTAAGTTTGGGAACTTTTGGTGTCATACTTTTATTTGTATTACCAATTCATTTTAAATCGTTAAGGGGTGTGTAGTTTTATGTACTACACTTGCATGGTTTTGTCGTTGATCGTTGACGGTTTTCATGGTGTGAGGCTTTGTATATTTAAAAATGGCATGCTTTTCTTCACCTCTAGTGATCATTTGCGGCAGTGTTCTAGCATGCTGTTATTATTGGTGCTCTTCCTTGCGGTGACAAGGAAAATCCATATTTGGGAGAGTCAAGTATATATGTTAGGATTAACCTCTGGGGAAAATTTTTACTTAATGCAGCTTAACTGCATACTTGTACTTGCTGTTCTAAGTTATTTGCATTTAGCTTTACTATTGTTTCAAAGGAAGCATTGGTAGTTAAAGTTCAAATGAAATAATGGAAGGTATATGCTTGTCAATTAGTTTCTGCTTAGTGCTTTGTTTGCGAAATGAGTTACCTTTGCTGCCTAATGGGTTCAACTTTCTATTATCTTGTTGCTTACAACTTGACATTTTCTTGCTTTAAGTTGGACTGAAGATGCAATTTTCAATGGGATGCGTACCATTGGTATTTATAATGCAAATTTGTTGTGTAAAAGAAGAAAATCAATAAATAATTGATATGAGAAGTTTATTAGATTTGATTAGCCATTTAGCCCCAAAAATGTTTAGGTAAAATGGATATATGCTTTGAACAGTTTCGTGTTGTATTCTCTTTTGTCCTTGTCTCTTCCGATGGAGGATTTAAAGTATTGTGATGTTAATCTTACAGTGCATTCATGCCTTTCTGTGTTCTTATTGCAGGAAAAATTGGCATATTTTCGAATAAAAGAGCTCAAGGACGTTCTCACTCATTTAGGTCTTTCAAAGCAGGGGAAGAAGCAGGTAAGATTCCAAAGAAATGATTTTTGTGCTGAATTTTGTGTGTACTTCGGATTTCATGATACATTGATTTCAAAAGTGTTTAAAAATTGCTTTTTTTTTTGGTTCATTAGGTTTGCTCCCTCTTTTGGGTTCTGTTCATCCCCATGACAGGCATTTTCTTTTTTGATATTTGCTAAAGTTTCACTTATAATTTCTTGGTAATTTAGTTAATGTATTATCCATGCTTTTGAATGGCAAGCCTGCACCTGTTAGAAGTATTTAGCTTTATAAATGCCAAAAGGATTTTGATTCAACAGTTGGAACAGGGGTTGATGACTTAAGTGTGAGATTGTCAATGATTACAATGCAATGACATGGGCTTTTTTTCATTTGTCTGAGAATGATTGTCTGTGAATTGTGGCCATCGGAACACTAGCAAAGTTCAAGGCATTCCCATTTGTTCTATATAGGGAGATTTTTTTATTTTCCCCTTTTTTCAGCCTATTGCATTTTAGGGTCTTGTTTTTTGTTTTAAAATTGTTGATTTAAAGAAGATAATAATTTGCTTATCTATTTTGCAGGACCTAGTGGACCGGATATTAACCATTATTTCTGATGATCAAGGTAGGGTTGTTTTTACTGTTTTTTCTGAAAATATCAAATTTTCCTATCGTACACATTTGTTGGTGATATATTTTCTTTTTTCCCCTTTATCTTTTTTCTCTTTTCAGTAATTTTAAAATTTTGCCTTGAATGACATGTACCGGATAGGATGCTTTGCTTTCTTCTGTTACTCTACTTTGGTGATTTTCTGTACTTTAATATGACGATGTTAAGAGCTTTAGACTGTGAAATAGCTTGTCAATTTTTTACAAAGTTCATTATTTGAATGCTGCTATATCTTTTATGTTGTGCCCATTTCTTGCTCATTTTTGCTTCCACATTCTTTTCTTTGAATCATGTGTTTTTGCTAAGAGAAGGGGAGAGGAGTTGGGGTAAAGCTTATAAGTGAAATTCTAGGCTCAACAAGAGGATTACGCCACTGCACAATCTGCTTGAGAGCTTATTAATTGCATTACTCACTCTCTCGTTAGCAATGTGGGACAAGTGATTTAGCATGCTACATTGAGATGTCTTGAAGCATTGTTAGAATTTAGTATTACTCCATGGCTGATTTATTTTCATTTTTACAGTTTCTAAAATGTGGGCAAAGAAGAATGCTGTTGGGAAAGAACAGGTGGCACAGCTTGTAGATGACATCTATAGGTTTGTTTATTCATTCTTTTGATCTTGGCATGGGCCCGTGTGATACAAAGTATCAACATACAGAAAAACAAATCGATTGACTATTGAGTTGCAACCCCATAACTAGATAGGACTATGGGCAGTTCTTACTAAAGTGTTATTCTTTGTGGCTTCTTGTTTATTTTTCAATATGTTTCCCTTGTTTAGCAGAAAAATGCAGGTGTCCACGGCCACTGATTTAGCATCAAAAGGGCAGGGGGGCTCAGAGAACAGTAATATGAAAGTAAGGTGGAAGTTGATGATCGCACCCTTCAATCAGAGCCCAAGGTTCGTTGTGTATGCGGTAATCAGTTGGAAGCAGAGTCAATGATTCAGGTACTTATCAGATTTAGGTTTGAACCTAATTTTTCTTCGTGCTTTCATTTTCCCCTTGTTTATTGTTCACTTAAAGTTTGCCACTTATTTTTCACTTACAATGGCTAACTTGTGGTGGTTCTTATAATGACAGTGTGAGGATAGGAATTGTCAAGTGTGGCAACACATTAATTGTGTTCTAATTCCGGAGAAACCTATGATGGCAGTCCACCATATCCTGACACATTTTATTGCGAGCTTTGCCGGCTTAGCCGTGCTGATCCGTATGTATCGCTGATGTGTTCTTATCATGTAAATTGTTTATAGCTGCACTACAAATAATTTGCATTTCTTATTGCTATTCTGTTTGGTGCGAACCATGCGGTACCAGTTACTAGTGGACCATTCCGACTCTCTCTCTCTATTGGGTTGGAGTTAAACATAATTTACACGTTGGTTCTCTACGCTGCTTACATTCTTACCATTCTACTTGTTCTTTAAGTAGTAACTCAGCAATGAACAATCAATTGCATAAAAGTTTAAAAGTTGTAACTCAGCAATGAACAATCAATTGCTAAACTTCTATGCCTTGTGTTTTTGAAGACTTAATGTTTAAATAAATGGTGGAATACTCTTGATGAAATTGAATTTTTCTGTTCTGCTTCATCTATTTTTGCTTGTGTTATTTTTATGTCTTTTTCCTACCCCAAAACTTAAGTTTGTTTGCTGCTTAGACTGTTTTCCTCGATTGATTTGTGTTTTTACTGGTATTAACTTTCATTTTTGATGTGACCATTGCAAGTTAATTTATATAGAGCTTAAGTGTTTTATTTCGTTATACACAGTTTCTGGCATCAACTTGGGCATCCTTTACCTCCTGTGAAGTTGACTACTACAAATATTCCAACTGACTGGGTAGGTGATTATGTTTTGAAGACTCCAGATTATAGCTCAAATATGAATCGTAGAAGACTAATGTCTGCTGTTTCTCTTAAAGATGATTAGTTTTTGATGATTTGTTGCAACCTGCGACTTCAGAATTTAACTAGCTTGAAGAGAAGCATAAGTTATCAAAGCGAAGATAGTCGCTGGCAAATGGAAAAATTTGGCACTAGAAGCGAGTGGGGAACTAGTGTTTTAAAGGGGAAGTTTATGGGATTAAGAGTGCCTACATGAATTTTCGTAGAAATACAAACAGATGATCTCTCTTAAGTATGTGCATTTGCTAATGTGTGATAAGGGTGGTTATAGATCTCAATAATTCAGTTTTATTAGATATCTAAATAACTTCCATAGTTTACCTGTAGGCTACAATAAATTTAATCAATACTTGGGGGGTTGAACAGTTGTTATTTCCATCATGAAACATTGTTTCTTAAGAGAGCCTGGTACATTTTCTTGCTATTGCTACTCTTATCTTCAACTTTGTAATGGAGTTCAACTTTTGCATAAATATACTACCTAACACACATTATCATAGAAATATTTTATTATTTAATATCCAGGCCGAGACTATTTGGTTTTATTTTATTTTTTATTTTTTATTATATGTTTAGAGAAACAACTGAGGAAATGATGAAGGCTTTATGCAGAGAATAACCTGAGCAAGAACAACATTTCTCTATCTGCATATAAGTCTTTAATACACTAGTTCTATATATTTGATAGGTTGGTTTCTATCATCTTTGTTTTTGACCATTCTATTTTGCAAACTGTGCAGTACCAATCCTATGCAGAGTGTGGAGAGAAACATTTCAACTACAAAGATCGGATAAGGATTTAACATTGAAACAAGAATTTGATGTTCAGGTTGACTTGTCTTCGGAATGATGATTGACTAATGTTATCTTACTATTTCTTTTTGTTGATTTCCTCACAATGACGCTTTTGTTCAGGCTTGGTGTATGCTTCTAAATGACAAAGTCTCATTCAGGATGCAGTGGCCACAATATGCAGATCTTCAAGTAATGGTACTGTGGATAATGTTAAGAGCGTTATGTGGCTTAAAGTATTTGAAAAAACCAAGAAAATCAACATTTTCCATATTTTTGTGAATACCGTTATCCCTAGTTGTAAATTTTGTGTACAATCTTCTTTTTCGTTTCTTATAAACAAGAAAACAAAATATTAGGTTATCTTGTATCACTTTCTTCTAGTGTATTTTATTGTGTTTTGACCTTACAGGTATGGCTGTTCGTGCCATTAATAGACCGGGATCACACTTCTTGGGGCTAATGGTCGTGATGATGGCCCAATAGTGAGTTTTTTTTTCGCTTATACAAGTGCAGAATATGTCCTTTACTTCCATCTTTTCATGTCCACTGCGTATTGATCCAATACTTTTTTGAAATGTTGTTTCCATGCACATGATTTTACTCACTGTAATTCCAGTAATGATCCTTAATCAAGCCATCTCTCGATGACTTGAATTTCATTTCTTAGTTGACTCTCTGTTGTTTTGTCAGATCACGACGTACCTAAAAGAAGGGCTGAATAAGATTTCCCTAACAGGAGTGATGCTCGCATTTTCTGTTTAGGTGTCCGACTTGTGAAGCGCCGAACTGTTCAACAGTAGCTCTCTTTGCATTCCTATATAAGTATATATACTTTCGGGAAGCTGCATTAGCTTCTCTCTCTCTTTCTCTCTCTCTCTCAACTTACGCTAGCTTTCTTTGCCGAAGAATGCAATTTCAAATTGGATCTTCAATTGTTATGATTGAAGAATTTGTGATAAAAATATAATGCTTGAATACCTTGGTTTCTCTTTGTTCCTTTCAGGAATTAAACATATTAAGCATTTCCACCTAAAGTAAAACAAGAATTCCATGGAAATTAAAGATTCATTAAGAATAATGTATAATACAAATTCATTACAACCAAAAGAAAAGAGAGATGGGGTGGGGGTTCAAGACCCACTGGTCTTACCCATTTAACCACATCATTGAAATCAAAATTAGATGTTTCCATTAAGATATTATTGAATCAATGTTCTTTTGTTATTCAAGTATTACTCGTTTAGCCTTTCATTTATGTGTGTGGAATTTTTCTTTTTGTTTAGATCCTAAGCTTGATTCCAAGGAGTCTGATGGTGAGCTATTCGAAGATGCTCTTGCTCGTGTGCGTCGTTGTGTTGGTGGTGGAAATGCAACGGATGATGCTGACAGTGATAGTGATTTGGAAGTTGTTGCAGATTCTTTTGTTGTTAATCTGCGTTGTCCTGTAAGTTGTATATCAGATTTTGTCAAATGCTCATGTAGGTACCTTTGATAAAGGATGAATGTTCTCCGTTTTCTGCAAATAAGTAACTCTGGTTGGTTGCAAAAGATTCTTCTATGTTAGTCATTGTCTAAAGTAGTTCTATTCCAAATTGCAATCAATTTTTTGGAATCATTTTGGATGTGTCTACTTATCCAGCCAATTTACAGATGAGTGGTTCGAGAATGAAAGTTGCTGGAAGGTTCAAACTTTGTGCCACATGGGATGTTTTTGATCTTGAAGTTTTTGTGGAGTTGAATCAACGGTCAAGGAAGGCAAGCTACATATATAAGAAAACTCTGTTCACTTTTTCTTTCATAGCATTTCTTTTTCCTTTAAAAAAAAAAAAAAAAAATTTGAATCTTATTTTTAAGACTTGAGCATGCCCTTTTTTTTTTTTTTTCCTTCAGTGGCAGTGCCCTATTTGTCTCAAGAACTATTCCCTAGAGTATATCATCACCGATCCCTATTTTAATCGTATCGCTTCCATGGTAATTCCTTTCCTGTATGCTCATAATTTACTTTTCTCCAGAAAAAGGCACTTAGTCAGGTTGGCTTTGTTTTTCCATGTGGTTTGGTACAGATGAGGCATTGTGGAGAAGATGTAAACAGAGATTGAGGTTAAACCTGATGGATCTTGGCGAGTGAAGGCTAAAACCGAAAGTGAACGGAGGGATCTTGGGGATCTTTGGCAATGGCACCTTCCAGATGGTACTATCTGTCTCCCGTCTGGTGAGATGTCAAAGCTAAACAGAGATGAAGCAGGTCAAACAGGAAGGTATCTCAGATAGTCATCCTGGTTTGAAACTCGGAATCAAGAAGAATAGTAATGGATTTGGGAAGTCAGACAACCTGAAGATATGAAATACCTCTGCTGATAACGGATTACAAGATGGCTTTGGCTATGAGCCAAAAGTTATCCCAATGAGCAGCAGTGCAACTGGAAGTGGCAGGGATGGTGAAGATCCAAGTGTAAATCAAGATGGTGGTGGAAATTATGACTTCCCGAGTAATGGGGTTGAGATGGATTCTCTTTCACTTAATGTGGATTCAATTTATGGAATTGCCGAGCAAGTACCTTCTGCTCCGGTTAGGAATTCAGAAGTAATTGAAATTAGTGATTCAGACGATGATGACATGTTCATGTCTTCTTCTAGATCCATGTACAAGAATCCTCCAACTGATGGTAGTGGGGTTCCTTTTTCAGTGCCCCCTCCTGTAATTCCTGATTCGTATACAGAAGATCCTGCTCTTGGGACTGGTGGACCTCATGCTTGGTTCTTTTCAGTGGCAATGATGATGAGTTTGGGATGCCGCTATGGCTACCTCCTGGAGTCAAGCAGGGCCAGGTTTTCAATTATTTGGTTCTGATGCAGATGTGTCTGATGCCCTGGTTGATCTACAGCATGGTTCTATCAACGGTTCTTCATCTATGAATGGATACACATTGGCCCCGGAAACTGCCATGGGATCTGCTTCACTAGTCCCAAATTCTTCTGTTGGTCGGTCTGATGCAGATATGAACGACGGCTTGTAGATAATACGTTGGCTTTTGCCAGTGAGGATCCATCGCTTCAGATATTTCTTCCAACAAGGCCTACAAATGCCTCATTGCAGTCTGATTTTAGAGATCATGCCGACGTTTCAAATGGTGTCCGCACCGAAGATTGGATATCTCTTAGGCTTGGGGGTGGTGCTGGTGGCAATAATGTCGAATCTGCAGCTCCAAGTGGACTCGGTTCGAAGCAGCAAGTGCCAGCCAGAGATGGTGCGATGAATTCTTTGGCCGACCATGGTTCGTTCTCTTTTTTCTTTGATTCACCCTAGATTTGTTTTCTTAAATATTATATCATGCCTCACTCAAGATCGGAGTAGGGTTTTCCCAGTTTGTTTTTTTGTTTTGGTTTGTTCTATACGAACTAACATCCTTTGCAACCTGGAAAATCTGGTTCGGATGATCCTAATAATATAAAGTTACTAATAGTATTTGTCTTTGATCTTCCTTCCCTTTTCTTAGCTGTTTTTCTATTTTTGTGTTTTTTCTTTCTCTGAAATCATCTACTTTGGTTTCAAAATATTAGAGCTTAGTGTTCCACCTATTTGCAGCCTCCCTGCTCCTTGGTATGAATGATGGTAGATCTGAGAAGGGAATTAGGCAAAGATCAGATAGTCCTTTCACGTTTCCTCGCCAAAAACGTTCCGTAAGGCAGAAGTTACTTTCTATCGACTTAGACTCTGAATAGAGGAGTGGACCTCGTTGTGGAGAGCTATCCATGGCCTCATTTGATTATTTATCTCGGATTGATGAAACAAAAACCCGGAGGTTTTTCTGTGATCTGCTCATTTGTAAGTCAATTTTTGTATCTAGAAGCGCTTAGAGGTAGGCATACCTTTGGATCGTCAAGTCAAAGATACGTCTTTTAATGCAACGGCTTCCTTGGTGGAAAGAAAAGTTGGAGAATGGAAAGAAAAGTTGGAGAACAAGAGAAGGGGAACTGAGCTGGTACCTGCAATATATCTCCTTGATCGGTAAGCTCGGAGTGAGTTTTGGTTGGCCTGTTGTACTTGAAATTCGCTGTGTTTCTTAAACAGGCTCGTTAATTATTCAGCTCTTCAACCGTCGACGAGGATATGCAGGTACAGTGCTGGTTTGTACAGGATTTAAATCCGAAGGTCAGAATTAATTGGTGTAAGCCTTTGGATTTAGTGGGGGAACCTCCCATAAAAGTAATAGAAACTATCTTTTCTTCTTTTTCTTTCCTTTTTCCATTTTTTTTTGGGGTGGGGGCGGCGGTTGGCCAGAGAAATAGCATGTAAATTTTTCACTCAAATCAGATTGCAGAATCAGTTATTTATATATAAAAATATTACTATTCTTTTCAGATGAATATAATTGCCTGCCTCGGGTTCTGCTTTCTGTCTGTTTTGTGATCCTTTTTCTTCTCTCGCCTTTGCAATTTGCATTATTTTTAAATTACGCATTAAACACACTTTTCACCTGAATTAAGGTTGCTCAAGATCATTTTTGCCTTTTCTCGTGGATTTTTGTTGTTAGCATTCTCCTTTGACCCAGTATATTAGTAAACATGGGAATCATGTAGCAAAAAGAAGCATTCCTCTACTTTTCTTTTTAACCTATCTATAATGTTTTAATGCTCAAATTAGCATATTAATTTTCTTACCCATTATAGTGTATGTGGAGCATCAAAAAATCAAATCAACTTGATGATCATGATGGCCTAAATTACATTATACATCTTACCACAGAATTATTTCTCTATACTTTAAATCGTGGTTTTAATGGGAAAATATAACTGGTGAAAGATATTACCACTAATTTTGTTAAACATTAGTTTAAGGGGGCATCTTGAAAATTAAGACGGCAGTGATCAGAAAAATTATAACTCTCGACTTTTTCACTGGATGACCCTCAAATTATATGCTGCAACGTCGGAAATGAGAGAATCTCATTTGCATAATGGCTTTTCAACAGATTTCTTTTGCAAAATGACTTAGGCACGAATTAAATCTCCACTGCATGCCTTACAAGGCCCTCGGCTTGCAAATTAAAAAGTATCGTTATGCTAATTTCACTTAGCAAATTCTTCTGGAACCGAGAGGTCAATAAATAGAGAGATATTGAGCAATTAGTTCACAAGATGGAAAAATATTCTTGGTTAGTAGACTGGAGTTACTTCACGATGAAACGTACTAAACCTTCAAAAAAACCATTATTTATATTGAATGAGAAAAGATGGAAAGAAGGCATTCATATTAAAAAATCTAGTTTTATCATTTGTATTAGAGGAAAAAAAATTTGAACACAAGTCCTCTTTGGATCAAGGTAAACACCAGTGTACTTGAAAAAAATACATAGACATGTGGAGTTTGTGTAGCAGTAGCATCCATGTAATGTAATGTATAGTCTCGGTATTCGGAGTTTTAAGAAGCCGAAATGAGGAAGCATCAGATCAACTTATCTGATGGTGGCAGAAGAATCTTGGGGAATTCCAATTCAGTACAAGGTCTATTATTCTTCACTCATAGCAACAGGCTTGGAATGCCTCGCACTCTCACAACCCGGGCAGTTGTGCAAGCTCTCATGAATATAAATGTCACAGTCGAGGCAGAATCGCTGCTTGCATTTTGGGCATGAAACACTGGGACCGGGTTTATTTCCTGCGTTAAAAAAAAATAATAAAGGTTAACAAAATTAACAGAGAAGACATTGGTAAATTTTCAACTGAGAGAAGATATCAGACGCTAAAAGCCATAATAGAAAGAACTCAAGTGAGTGTTTTGGCATCACTTAAGGGCACAATGGCATGGGGAAGTACATTGTGCCCACAAGGTCAGCCTAATGAATTGAAAAGTGAGAAAATAGCCCCCACTCCCCCACTCCCCCCCACCCCCCACAAACACACACACAATATATATACATACATACATACATATACATAACAATAGAACATAAAATACTGATAAATAGTCAACAAGTTAGCAAACTGGAAAGTTATTCACCAAGTATAGCAACTTACCAACACCAAGGAGACTCTGTTGGCAGCCAAAACAAGCTCTCGATAATTTTCTATTGGGTCATTTAGAAGTGATGTAGACACCTCATCAAATGGCACAATCGGAAAGAGATGATGATAGGATCTTGCCAAGTGAGGTGACGAAATGAGTGTTAATCCACACGTCCGACACTCTGTAGGTAGCTCGCAAACACGTGCCTTGCATCTAGGACAAGTGTATCCACCTCCAGCCTTTGCTTCCTTGTGACACGAACAGATTGCAATAGAGCTCTCTGCTGCTCTTTGTGGAAAACCCATCTTGATCAAATTAGCAGTTGCGTATTCTGCTATTGCTGGAGGTGGGGGTGCATGCTCGAGTATCAATTCTTTGAAGTGAGACTGCATGAGAAGAAACAAATCAGCTTATGATCACTAAACCAAACAAAAGATTGCTTCAAAATGCCTGTCCAAGCACTACCACGTTCTTCAGGTTTTCGAAGAAAACATCTTTCACTAATACTATGACAACTGGAAACTGGTTTCTCATTCTAGATTATACTTCAAGGGCCGAAGGAGAAGACGCCACTGAGATGGTAAAATGTTCTAATACTGATATCTGTATAGAAATGTTTTACTATTAACACCCGATAATTAGTATTTAGAACTTACCTCATCCAATGCCACAGAGTACAAGCCACCAGTTTCCTGGCAGAGATGTTTGCATATAAAATTTCTGCTGAGAGCCCAACAACCGAACACCTTATTTTAGATTTCTTACATTTCTGGATGGTCTCCAATATATCTCCTGGATCACACGTACTTAGAGCCGAATATAAGATGAGAACTTCTCGATGACCATAAGTTGGAATTTGATTCAGATAGTCATGAACGAGATCCAAAGCATTCTGTATGGAAGATTCACCCGAGCATTCCAGTTTACCCATCAAAGCTTTAACGTGAGACTCGGGACTGCCACCAAGATCCGTTAAGCAATGAGCAACCCCATCTTTAATAGTCACTATGCCAACTTGACTAAGCGGATTCTGGTCAAAGAACTCTCTAATGAAAGCCTCAACATGTTTTGCTACTACAGCCCTTCGACTTGGCCGGAAATCCATTTCCGCAGCTGCCTGATGACATTTACGAAAACCAACTAAACAATTAACAAGTGCACATCAAATAAATATATTTACACAAGTCTCGCACCAAAATGTTGTAATGATCTTGGACATCACTAGAAGATGATCCAGGAAATTTGAACCAAAAATTCGGTCGTCCAAGCTAATTCTTAATCCTCACATGCTGAACATTTTCCCTCAGGTTTTAGGATCCCCAAACACCCAAACACTAAAGACACTACTTAGATTAGGAGTGATTTTCAGAGTTTAGTTCACAGCTTCCACTTCATTGAATAACTTACTCTAACACTTGAAAAGAAAAGAACCCACTTTCCATTATACATACATACATATATATATATATATATAAGATACATACATATATATATATATATATATAATAGCAAACAATCACCGCAACAATAACATCATTAGCAACAAAATAGCTCTTAAACATTCTGGCCCATTTCGTATCAAAAGCCACAGATTCAAGAAAATGAGTTCCCACATATCAAATCAACAGAGAAACAAAGACCCATTAATCAAAAACAGCTGAAAAACAGATTTTGTGAATAGAAATAGAAAGAGACCTTGGAGAGATCAATGACGAGGAAGAGGTATCGAATGAGGCCCTTCTGGATTCGGACAGCGGAGGCGGTGCGGAGTCGGCGGCGGTACTGGGCATGGTAAAGGGCCTTGTTATCGATGGGTCGGAGGAGACCGGACTCGTCTTCTTGAAGAGACTCCCACGACCTCTCGTCGGCGTAGGCCCTCTCCCAGGCCTCCAGGCCTCGCCCATTTCCGTCGTCTTCCTCGTCGTCGTCCTCTGCTTCTTCTCCGTTCAGCCTTCTTTCTTCGCCATTGTTGTTCATGTTCCTTCCTTGCTTCTTCCCCAAACCCAAAACAATTATTATGGTGATGAAAAAACTATAAAAGGGTGGCCACTAATTAAGAGAGAGGCTTATTCGCGGCTTAATCTGATTTTGTTTTGATTAATTGGTTTTCCTAGTACAAGAATAAGCTACACTATAGCTACCCAGTTTTGCTCAAGGAGGTGGGAAGATTAGATTAGTGTTAGGTCCTGTTTGGTAACCGGTTCTGTATAAACTTTTTTTTGTCTTTTTTCTCAAAAATTTTTGTCTTTTTTTAAAAAGTTTTTATCTTTTCTGAAAAGTCAACAAAATTTTACTATTTAAACTTATAATTTCAACTCAAACTTACACACCAAACACCCCCTTAGCTTCCAATAAATAAATTAATAAATAAATTAATACACGGTTAGTTGCAAGGTTAATTTTGTGTATATTTTTTTATAAATAATTTTGTGCATTTATATAAAGGCTTCATATATATATAGATATATATGGATAAATAATTTTGTGTATGTATATATATATGCCTATAACTTCTTTACTTTAGCTTATTCAAAAAATAGATAAATAAATAAATAAATAACAACTTCTTTACTTTAGCAATTTAATCCTCAGTGGGTTTTTTTTTTTTTTTAATACTCAACCTTCTAAATTTACAGTTCTTGGTATCGTTAGTGAAATGTTTTTTTATTTGACATAATTCAAGAAGAATTCGTGAAAATTTTCACCAACGATATCGAAAACGAAAATTGTACCTAAAATAAACAAAAAGGACATTTTGGCAGAAATGTTATAATTTAGAAGAACAACAATGTATAGTTTATAACTCATTATTTGAACAGTTTTGAAATAATTAAGAGGAATTTGTAAAATGTTTCCTTAATTTAATTGAACATACTTTCTGTTAAAACGACACCACCACCACCCCCCCTTCTCCCGGCCGGGAAAAAACAAATATGAAATTCATGTCTAAATTATCATAAAATAAAATAATAAATGTTCTATTAAGTATTCATTTCACGGAGTTCAAGTGACAACATATGCTATTTGGTGGGGGGATGAAATTAGAGCTTGTGGAGAGAAAATCAATGTAGAAGGTGGCACTTGTTTTCACTGAAAGCAAGTCTGATTCTTTTTGTATGTATGGACGTATATTAAAAGAGAATTTTTTTATAAGGACTCGTATAAAAATGATCAATTTTTAGTGGAGACAAAATGGGAAATAAAAAGAAAAGAAAATGTATGGTTCTTAAAAGTGAAATTAAAGAAGAATAAAAGTTTCCCCGTATCTCTCATTAAGGATCAAGGAAAACATGGGTGATTGTGGTTGAAATCAACATTGGGAGTTCACTTTTTCCAAAACCTTCAAACCTGTATTATTGCTAAATCTTCAAGAAGCTACATTCTTAAACAAAAAGCATATAAGAGGAGAGGCTTGATTCTTTCACGTTTCACCTACAAAATTTGGTCATTTACTTATTTTCCAAAGTCTCTTACAACAAAGCAAACTCAAGAGTCTACTAAATCCTCTGTCGTTAACCAAGACCATGATCAACCCCGGAGGTACTCTTTCAAACATTATTCCTTGAGAAAGAAAGGAGAAAAAAAAAAAAAAAAAAAAAAAGAAAATGTCTAGCAGCAACTATTTCCTCACTCTCCGGGGGCTGAGACACCCTGCTTGAGCTTCTCCTTTCTCAGCTTCTTCATCGACACGGGTTTCTTCTTCTGTGGCGGGAGTCTCTTCTGCGCGTAAGTGTACAGTGCGTAATTGCCAACCATAAAGATCAGCACTAGTCCTGCAACGATAAGCAGGACTATCGTTTGCGCGCTAATCCCCTTGCCGTTAGCATTCTTGATATTCTTGAACAAAGTTCCCTGTTCAACAACAATTGCATTAGCTTGAATACATTTGATATATATATATATATATATATATATATGTTGTCTAATGTCTAGATTAAGTTCTTCCTTGCTCATTTTACCTGGTATTTTGGCTTATTAAGTTGCTTGCATAATTAGCTTTGCAGCACCGTTTAGCCCTTGAACTAAAAAAAACCTTGGTGTTTTATCAACATTTTTCTTTTTACCTTTCAAATTTTTTTTTTAATTTTAATTTGGAACTATGAAAAAAGAAGACAACATATTAACTTCTCTTCTATACAAAAATCGAAAAAATAAAAATAAAAATGTATATACACTGATATAGGCAATTGACATCACAAGTACATGCATGCATAAACCCAAGAAGAAAGAACTCAAGCTTCTAGAGTCTAATTGTTTAATTTGGACAACTAGAAAAAGTAGCTATTCAAGAAAAAATAGAATTAAAAAAAAAATTTTGTTTGCCCAGAAAATGAAATCGTAAACATAATTCAGTACACGCAAATTACACTTTAGTTTCCTTTCATCATTTCCTCAAATAAAAATTTATCCCAACAACCAACAGAAACCGAAAGTCTATGACAGCGAGTACCGTGGGATCGAAGGAGGGTGGGATTTTGTCAGCAAAGAAGATGTGCTCCTCCTCCATCGATGAAACTCAAAAGAGCAACCAGATTATGATGATGATGATGATCAAAAAGCTGACACTCAATAAGAACACTACTTGTGTTGTGCACCTGCATGCATGGGATGACAACAACCACATTAATGAATATGAATCAAAGTAAGAAACAGTCAAGAAAACGCTGGTATATGGTAACTAGTAGTGGCAAGAAATTGCTAAGAAATTGATAAGAAGCTATAAGAGTTAGTGAGATGGGTACTTTGTTTAATATTTATGCAAAGTGCCGTTTTTGTTGTCTTTTTTTTGCTTTGGGATCTCCGTGGTTTTTTTACTTTTAGTTTTGCTTGTACAACTGAAAGTGATGCATGGAGAACATGTGCCTTGGTAAAACGGCGTGTGTTTTTTCAAGGGAAATACGTGCCACGCCTTTGATAATTAGATTTTTTTAAAAAAAAAAGAAAAGAAAAGAAATAAAAAGGTCGCCCACCGTGGGGCTCGAACCCACGACCACAAGGTTAAGAGCCTTGCGCTCTACCGACTGAGCTAGACGGGCTTGCTGGTTGTAGAGTTGAGGATTACTGTTAAATCATACTATATTTTCAGATTTTGATCAATAATAAATAAAGCAAAGCAAAGTAAAAAAAAATCCACATTACCCACCGTGTGATGATAACATGACAACTATGTGATAAAAGGGGGACGAAAAGAGCCCATTGACTCTTTCAAAGGATAATATAGATCCATCACACTCGTAAATTGGATCTATTAGTGCATTAACCCCAGTTATTGTTATTTTTTAATAATTATTTTTTTACTGTATGGCTCAGTAACCCGTAATAACTTGCTAGTTCCTATTGACTAGAGTACTCCACCACCAAGCTAAAACCACTATTTGCATGGAAGAAAAGGACATGTGGTTAGCCAGAATACATCAGAGTCCTCAGAGTGATGCAATGTGACCCCAAGGCAAAACATGGTCTAAATTCACAAGAACGGACTTTTTCTTAATGACCAGACAATGCAATCATCCAAATAGGTGACTCGTCTGCGGAGAAGGCATTGCGGGTGTTCTGCAACACAGTTTACAAAATATATTTTTTGTTGCCAAATGTTTCTACATTAAAATCCCCACCACATAAGTCAATCATCTACAGACACGCATCAAAAACCGTGCACAACATCTCATGTTTGAAGAGACCCCAATTGGTCTAACAAGTTTTGCGCTGGACCGCGATGAGCTGCTGATGGCAAGTTCTTTGCTGCTGATGCCTGGAATATGGGAGACAATTTGCAAGTAAACTGCAGCATTCTTCAGTCATTCGGCTTCGGAATCCAGAACACGGAGGATGCTCAGGGCTGAAGAGCCAAGGTGCATACCCCGAACAATCCCTCCATAGCCGACCTTAATCCTGTGGCACAGGAGCAAGATGGAATCCACAATGCAGTTCTTCCCTGAAATTAAAATCACAGGGCATTCCAACCAATTAAAGGTGAAAGACTTTTCCAAGATTTTGAAGCATTGGTAGCAGTAACAAAATACAAGAAGTTCCACAAATGCATATACGCAAACAGACCACATATGGATTTATTGATGAATGATAGACGGGTAACTAGTTGAAGTATCACATATTTGCCTACCTGGAAGAAAATTGCAACTTCTTATCCAGTAAGAGGCAAAAATCGGGGGCTTTGCCTTCCAACTGCCAGTATACAAGCACCCGGGTGAAGAATAGAAGGGACTCCTGATATGAAGGCAATGTACTTCTCGGGAAATCTGTCCTTTGGCGGTAGAACTCCCAAGAACAAGGGATTTTTGCTAGACTGCGCTCCGGCATAAGATGTGGAATCCACATGTAACATCCACTTTGGGTGCTCTAGAAAAGCACAAAATAAATACAAGAGCAAGTGAGAATCGCTTGGCAGCTCTGACATCCATTTCTTGTGCTTTTTATCATAAACCTCTCCATTTCCAAGATACTCAAAATTCTTCACGCAGGTTCCTTCAGCAAGTTCTGTGAAATTCCAGAGGAAGGTGATCAGTTTATGTTAAAACATGCTATATGGGCAAAACAACTATAATAACAGCAATGTGAAAGAAAATATGTAAATCACATGTATATTATCCAATTCCAACTACCTCTAATCCTTTGCACGGTATAATCCGCACGAACACTGCTTTGGGGTAGCAAACCTTTAACCCATTCCCCTTTCATTAATGCCTGAAGCTTCTGGTGTTCAGAGATGGCATCCACACACTCCTGCATTACAGGGACCAAGGGATTTTGCTGGGTCGATTGTTGTATACTGGCTTGAGGCAATTTAGCTGCATATAACGGAAAAACCACATTATACCATTTAGCAAAGATCACTTACATAAAATCAATCCAGAAACATCTTAAATGAAATGAATAATTAATACGTGTTGAAGCATCAAGAGCCTGAATCAGAGTAGCCCGTAGCTGGTGCAGAAGTCCATCTTCATCGAGAGTTACGGTTGGTTGCCATTCCTTACTCCTATCAATTGGCGACAAGGTAGCAGTTCCACTCGCTGGTAAATCACTTCCTACTTGACTGATTGTGATTGATATACCAAGTTTCGCAGCTGCTTGCATTACCTATAGAAAAAGGAATCTTACATTCCTCAAGTCTTATGCATGAAATAGAACATACATGGACAAGAAGGTCTTACTAAATCATCTCATTACATTTTAGCTCTTGCAATAACCATTTCATATATTATGGCTATATGGTGAAACGATGTAAAGGCTAGTTACTTTAAAAATATATATGTATATAGAAATTTAGTAGATCACCGTACATTTTTCCAAACGAATGGACCATATATTCTTTATAACATGTACAGCCACAAGCATCATATAACTCTCTTACCAATCACAAAGCTCAAGCTAATAAAATAAGAAGATCATAGTGACAAATAGTGAGGTGACACTGATGTGACATACCTGTATATGACTGGTTTCAATCTTGCTAAGAAGAGGATTAAGCAGAACTGAAGAAAACCACTGCCTGAGGTGATCACGCCCATTGCTCAATTTGAGGATAGATGCCCAAATGTTCAAATGCAGTAATAGATTCTTCCATGGACATAGGTGGAGGAAGCTCGCTCTCTCCTTTCTTAGGTGGGGTACTGAACTTCTGGGAACCAGGAGACATCCTCACGGGCCTCAATGGTGTACTCCTCGTAGTTCCAGATGTATTGGCCGAAGTGCTAATGGTGTTAGGACTGGTGACACCAAAGCTTCTGATGGTGGGCGGTGGAGTAGCCAATTTTGCTGCCGATTCAGTAATTTTCTCATCTACTTCTGCCAAAAATTGTTCAAGCTTTTCTTCTGAAGTTATCTCTTTTGCAGATAATCGCTTGCTTGACCAGGGTGTAGAGACCACTGAATCCAAACCTGGTGAATTCTGCACTGAAGACAAAGGCGATGCAGATCCTGGAACTAGATACAAAGAAGATGAAGAGTTTGGTGAGTTGGAAGGGCTGGTGATTGGACGCATCCTATTTCCCCCACTAGCGTTCAACTTCTCGGCGCTGATTCGAGAAGGTCGATTGGAACTGGGTATTGGCTGATGAAGTGGAACAAGAACATCTGAAGGAGAACAAGTTGAGTGGGGTTTGGACTTGGGAGGTTTTTTTGCAGAATCAGATCCAGATTTTTCAACCTTTGGCTTTATCCCCAAAAGCCCTAATTGGCGAGTTGTAAGCTGCAATTGATCCTTAGTCTCTTTAGAGGAAGAAGTAGCCGGAACACCAATACTATTTCTTGCTATCCGCAACGATATGGTTCTGAAGAGTGCAAATGTAGCGCCAACAAATACTAGGCCCAGTATGGTCTCTAAAACTTTGACAAACAAGTCTGATGCACATACAGAAATTTTGTAGTAAGAAACCAAGCGCTACAAAAATCAAACTGGTCAGGTCAAACCAATCATAAGACTGCAAGTTTAGTTTTGACAACTTACAAGCTGTCTCTTGGGAAAAAATTTTAAGCTTCAGCTTGCTGACAAATCCATTTTCCCTTTAACAAGTCAAGGCAAAGAGTCAGAAGCTCGGCACAAAAAACTATGAGCACGAGCGAATATCTGAAACCATACAATTCTTGTTAGAAAGGTAACGAGGAAAAGATAACGGAAATTGAAGTAAATGTCAAGTTTCATAACCAGCGCTAATAACTGATTTCCATTATTTTTTTTAATTTTCTTTTCTATCAACAATTAAGCAGAGAAGCAATCAAAAGAACAAACCTTTCTTTGCTTAAACCCTCCTAAAACCCTAAGGCACAATCTCATTTTCACTTCGACTGACTGAGCTCGATATAATGTACATAAAGAAACCTTAATTACCGTACATGTAAACTATAAAAGAGTGGACTGAAACCCTAGTTTGGCAAATTCAACGAGAGAAAGAGGAATCGGAACCTGGCAATGACGGCGAGGAGAGCGAAAGCGGAGGCGGAGGAGAGAGAGGTGATGCGGAGGAGAGTGGAATTGGAAGGGCGGAGACTGTTGGAGGTGAGGGCGGCGGAGAAGGCTGGGTTCTGGTATATCGCGAACTTCGACGGCTTCACCGGCGTCGACCCCTTTTCCCTCGCACTTCCTTTCATGGCCGTCTTCTGAGGAGAGAGAGAGATTCGTTAAAGCATCGGGAAATGAAATGGTCCGTCTCTGTCTCTTCTGCTGTTTCTAATTCCTGGCAATCACAAAGAGTTTGAATTTGGCTCCGAACATCTTCAAAAAGATTGGAAAGGGCTAGACTGGAGTCGATGTAAAAATTCCATTTTTTTTTTTTTTTTATAAGAATTAACTCCACATTTCTTCTGTTCTTTCTATTTTTATGGAAACGACAACCAAATGAAAACGAGATCGATGCCATGTAAAAAACGACACGTAATTTAAAGACTGAAACGACGTGCAACATGAAAACGACATTCAAATCTATAAGCGACAACAATCGTAAAAACGAAACAAAACAAAAACTACAACCTAATTCCTAGATTCCTACTTAGGAACAGTAATAACGAGAAAATGAACTAGAAAGTGAAGGTGACAAAAGTATAGGAACAAGACCAATTGTAAAACGACAATCACATTGAAAAAATTAACATCAATTAAAGCGACATAAAATGTTAAAAATGACATACGACCTAAAAGCGACACAAAGCACAACATAACAACTGCCTAAAAAACGACAAAAGGTAAAGCTACACAAACTTCGAAACGACATACTAGCTGGAAACTGCAACTAAGGAAAACGACGTACAAGCTTGAAAACGACATAATCACGGGGACGAATTACGATATTAGAACTATAGTACATGAAAGAATAGTTCAATTTTGTCAAAGCAACATAAAATTTAAAATAACATTTACTTTAAAAACTAAACTAAAACGAAAACAATAGGCCTCCTGGAAAAACGACAATGACCAAAAAACACGTAGAACTTGAAAACGGCGCACATAAATGACCAGCATTTATTGGATATTTTGTCGAAATATTGGGATTGATATAACATAAAGCTCAAATACATTGGCTCTTATTTATCAAAAAAAAAAAAAAAAGCATTGGCTCTTATCTCTTATCAAAAAACAAAAAACAAACACATTGGCTCTTATCATTAAGCTACTAATAAATATGTCACCCAAAAAAAAAAAAAAAAGTGATTACTGTAGTGGAACAAACCTACACGTAACAACGTGGATGCCAACATTTTCACGCAACTGCCCATGGGAAAGAAAAGTAAACAGCTGATTAATATTTTTGTTTTTATTATTTTTAAATTTGGATAGAGAGATTTGAGCTCTTAACATTTAGATTCAAATTGTAATCATTATTTCTTTTTTAATATTTTAATTCAAGTGAAAACAATTCTCCTTATGTCATCGTGGTCACATAAGGAAGTGAAAAAGAAAAAAAAAAAAAAAAAAAAAGTGAAGAGGCTAATTAATTTAAAGGTAAAACTACATTAAAGTCCTTTTTATATACCCTATTGATAGAGCTCATTTTAAACCATTCAGATGTAATCAAACGACTGAGATGTTGCTTGTGTACGGTAATTATCATATATTTACCTTACAATAATATTTTACTAATAAATTAAAAAATAAAAAATAATTATTTTAAAAAAATCCACCGGTGGTGGAAGGTTGGGGGGGAAGGGAGGTTTCCGTCGTCAGGGTCGAGAAGGAGGGAGGGAGCAGGCTGGTTGGCGTCGAGGAAGGGGGGCATATCTGGTTGGGTGGGGGAGGGAGGAGGGGGGCGCCTGGGCTCGAGCGCAGAGGGGGGGAGGTTTCCTCCGTCGGGGTCGGGAAGGAGGGGGGAGTGGGTTGGTCCACGTCAGGGGATGGGGGGGGAGAGACTAGGTCGATGCCGACATGGGGAGTTGGCGGGGTCCGTCGCGGCCTTGAGGAAGGAGGTTGGATTTTTTTTAATTTATCAGTCAATACTACTATGAGGTAAAGTGTATGATAATTACCATATATAACATCTCAACTGTTTGATTATATCAAAACAGTTTAAAAATAAACTATATTAATAAGGTATATTAAAAAAGTTTTACTAAGTTCTCCCCATATTAAAATATAAAAATAAATATAAAAGTGGTAAAGGATATGGGTGATAGCGTCCGCTCCGTCTCCGAGCAAGCAAATCAGACAGACAAAACTTCATTTCCTTAAATTCAGTTTAAAATTATTTTTTTAAATTGTAAAATTACACTTTAATCCTGGTTTGTTCACATCTGACAAAAGCGCCATTTTTATTTACTAAAAAGATTCTTTTAAAGTAGTTTTGCTCAATTTCAGAAATGGCATTCAAATTATAAACAATCAAACAAACACCATTTGATTGCAGTCTAATCATATCCTCTTCTTCTTCTTCTTCTTCTTCTCTTTGCAAAGCTGCTTTTGCATTAGGGGTGAATATGCAGAGGCTGTTCGCATCAAGCTCAAGGCTAGCTTCAATTTCAGCAGAACTCGGAACCAATTTTCTCCTTTTTCCACTGCCTTACTCTTCGACGATACTCAAATACAGGTCTTTCAATTCTTCCATATCTATATATATGCATTTGTTTATCAATTTTTATAAATTTCTCATTTTTTGTGTTTTTAATGATTGGGATTGAGAATTAGAGAAAAAAGATTGTAGCTTTTCCAGTTTCTGAGTTTTTTCAGTATTATTATTATTTTTTAAAATTACTGTCGTTGGATGTTTTGATACTCACAAGATGATTCTTTTTATGAGTTGATGACGGTAATTGAACTTTAGTGAATCTTGGGTTTGGAAAATTTGTATGCCCATTACTGAATAATTGAAAATTAAGAAACTTACTACTATTGAATTGGTCATTTTTGAAAAAGCTGACAAGTGACAAGTCTACATAGCCGCTTTAACTACTATATCCAGTAAAATCAAATTCTTAAGTTTTTGAAGACTTGTATAGCTTTTAGTTATTATCCTATTTGAATTCCGATATGTATTTTGGTTTTTTGGTGGTTAGAGATGCCCTTTGCCTTGATCATAGTAGCACAAATAACTAATCGGAATTCCGAAAAAATGAAAATGTCAATTATCCCCATGAATACCTACTAGAGGACTGTACTTGAGTCTTCTGTTTGTTTAGTGACAATTCTTACCCTTGTGATTTCAGTTTAAAGAAAGTGTGGCTCAGTTTGCACAAGAAAAGATTGCCCCCCATGCGTCAAAAATAGACCAAACAAATTCGTTTCCGAAGGTACATGTTAGCCATTCGTTGGGGTAGTTATATGACGATGTATCAACTTCTTACGATTTTATTCTTATCCCAGGATGTTAACTTATGGAAACTCATGGGAGAATTTAATCTTCACGGAATCACCGCTCCCGGTAAAGTTGTCACGAGGATACAGAAGAGTCTAAATTTGTACATTTCAGAAAGTCAGGGCTTTGCTTGTTTTCATTTTTAGAAGTCTGTTTCATTTCTGATTTGGTAGCAGAGTTGGAATAACCAAAGATGAATAGAAAAATGGAATGAAGAAACAAATATCTTTTTTTCTTCCTTCTTCAACGCAGTTCGCTTTAGGTAGTTTCTAGTTTTTAATCGATGGGAATAACAAAACTTAATCACTTGGCTTAATGAGGAAGAGGCTTTCGTGCACTTCATAGTTTAACTCTTGGTTCTATTCTAGAGGAATATGGAGGACTTGGTCTTGGTTACTTATACCACTGTATTGCTTTGGAAGAACTCAGCCGTGCTTCAGGGTCTGTTGCCCTTTCCTATGGTGCCCATTCTAACCTGTGCATTAATCAACTGGTAAGTATGAGCTCGGAATCTCATTTTCCATGATATTCTCACTCTCTGGGATGAGTTTAAACTCTTTATTTTGTGTTTGGGCAGGTGAGAAATGGAAACACTACTCAGAAACAGAAGTATTTGCCAAAGGTTCTACTTTCATCTTTCTAATGCCCTCATAGTGCAAATTACATTTTGGGTTACTCCGTTTTTAAATATGTTTAGTTTATTGAACATGATGAACTCCACCCTTTATTTAATAACAACACTGGCTCTTTTATCCACAATATTTGTTGCTTGGTTCTTCATATAACTTAACCAGTTTCAATGAAAGCAAAGAATTTTCCGTACAGATAAGGAGTTTCAGTCATTTGAGTAAATCATGTTCCGAACGTTACTTCTGACCACTTCTCTTACGATTTTCAGACTATCTGAATACATAATACATATTGAAACATCTATCTTATAAAAGATATTAGTACGGTTTTTTATTGATAATAAGTTTTTTACTTCTTTGACTTCTCTTTGATGAACATACTGTTGTATATACTCTGTAGCTTATCAGCGGGGAGCATGTAGGGGCTCTTGCAATGAGTGAACCCAATGGTAGAAAATCTGTCTTCTTGCATTTGTAGAAAATTTAAGTACTCTCTGCATTTTCTTAATGAACTAAGATTGTCTCATTCGTATTTTCTTCAGCTGGTTCTGATGTTGTTAGCATGAAGTGCAAGGCGGATCGTGTAGACGGGGGTTATATTCTAAACGGGAACAAGATGTGGTGCACCAATGGACCAAGTGCACAAACACTGGTATATTTGTTAAATTTATTTTCTTTTTATCAGCCATAGTTGTCACTACTGTTTTGCTTTCATTTATACCTTTGTATGGTTATACTATTTTTCTTATCCATGGTTGTCTGTCAGCATATGTAGATATGAATCTATGTAAATATGATAGTTGTTAGAACTGATATTTGGAGGTGAATCAGATTGTTTACGCGAAAACAGACATAAAAGGAGGCTCAAAAGGAATCACAGCATTCATTATGAGAAGGAAATGCCTGGGTAATCCCTCTAAGTTTATTTTTGTTTTCCCTGCTGAAATTTAAAATTTTATAAGTAAGAGTTTGTGTTAAATTTAGGTTCTGGGTTCAGATGAGGCAGGACAGATGGATATTAATTCTAAGTGGAATTCCGAAGTTTTTCACTTTTATTGATTTGTTAAATTGGGCCTGCAGATTCAGTACTGCTCAGAAATTAGACAAACTGGCATGCGAGGAAGTGATACGTACGTCTGCAGTAAAATTATCTAATGTTGGAGTCCTTCCTCTCTCTGTCTTTCTTCTAAACTTGCCAATGGTCTTGAGCAGATGTGAGCTTGTGTTCGAAAGTGCTTTGTTCCAGAAGAAAATGTTCTTGGGCAGGAAGGAAAAGGTCTAGCAATGTACCATCCTCACAATTATTTCCAGCTGATTCAGATTATTTCTTTTATGTCCTTTATAGTTTGGATGCTGTTGGAAAGGTTGTTGCTTTTCGGACTCGTGTTCAACTACTATGAAAGACTGCTTCCCTGCATATTACTTGACCATGACAGTGTTATTTGCCTTTTTCTTTCAGGAGTCTACGTCATGATGTCAGGGTTAGATTTGGAGAGGCTTGTTTTAGCAGCTGGACCCCTGGGTATCATGCAGGCATGTCTTGATGTTGTCCTTCCGTACGTTCGCCAGAGAGAGCAGTTCGGCCGCCCAATTGGGGAATTTCAGTTTATACAGGTTTCATTATTGTAACTTATTGAACTTATTGCTGATGTCTGATGTCAAATTTGGCCCTCATACAGTTGGTTGATTCTGCAATTACAGGGGAAAATTGCTGACATGTATACCTTCTTTACAATCATCAAGGTATATGATTTTTGATATCCTATGTAACTTTTTCGTTCTGCGTTTCCTCAAAGCTGCATTTAGTCACCTCCGTATGTGTTTTGTGGGCATCCACTCGAGTGTTTAATGTTTCTTTTCAGGTCCTATCTGTATTCTGTGGCTAGAGATTGTGACAATGGGAATGTCAACTCTAAGGTTGGCCGGGTTCTTGGAATTTTTTCGTTAGTTTGTAGCTTTGACTTTTTTGGTCAAACAATAACTCAAGTTGTCAACATTTCAGGATTGTGCTGGAGTAATACTATGTGCAGCAGAAAGAGCGACGCAAGTTGCTTTGCAGGTAATAAACTCTTACCAATGCCTCAATTTTTGCCTCTTGTTGCTTATAAACTTTTCGAAAAACGGAAATTTGTCTACAGATAGAAAGAAAGTGGCAATCTGTTCAATCTTGTGAAAATAATCCATTTTCAAACCGTGTGTGCTTGTTCCATTTCCTATTAGACCATATATGTCACGGGTTTTATTTTCTGCATGTCTGTAGACTCTATCCTTTACAGTCCTATGTTCTACTTGCAGGCCATACAATGTCTAGGTGGTAATGGCTATGTAAATGAGTATGTAACTGGCCGTCTTCTTCGCGACGCCAAACTTTATGAAATCGGGGCGGGGACTAGTGAAATTAGAAGGATAATAATCGGTCGTGCGCTCTTCAAGGAGCAGTGAGAGGCTGTATGTACCGGGGTGAACAGAGTGAAACCTTCCATGGTCCACCGCAGCTTCTAGGTTATTTACATCTGTGGTCAGTGATTCACCTTGCACGCCGTGTGTAGACCGATGTAACAATAGCAAAAACAGTGCTTCTGATCTGTATGATGGACCAGAAAATAGAAACTGGTCCATCCATTCTAAAGAAAAATTGTTTTCACTGAAAATAAAATATGGGAATCTTACTCTCTCACTCTTAATACTTATTTCATCCTTATTTCGATTTTTGATCTTGTGGTGGGTGAGCCAAATCGATATTAAATTATAGAATTAGTTTTCAGTTTAGAACTGAAGCTTAGATTACAGAAGCCAAATTCACAATTTTATATTCACGAGCAGTCATAGTTGCTCAACAAAGTTGACGAGGAAAAGACCGGAAGGCCTGTAAAGGAATTTAACCCGTTTACGGTAAAGACGACTACCGAGTTCAGACTCGAAAACTAGTAGATGCACAACCAGGTTCTGGTTCAAATAGATGCATAAGCAGACATAACAAACACAATACTGAAGACATAGACCGAGTTCACTTAGACCCTGATAACAGTAGGAGAAGAATCCGGCTGGCCCACCGACGAAGATTTCGACACCGGACCTTGTTCCAAGCAGCTTTGAGTATCGTCACTACTCATCCCACCAATTGACATCTTCTCCACTTCTTCTCGGGTATATATGTGGATCTTCGAAACCACATCACAGAACTCACTGTCAAAACAAGTCATCCATCAAACAACAACTAGGAAAATTCCAAGTACATAATAGTTTTTAGTAACGAGGACTTACTGCCATGGATCATCGCCGACGACCATTACATCATTCTCGCTGTCAGTGTACAAGATTCGCCACCCTTTTTCGGGATCCTTGAGAAGGCCTTCCATGTTAAACAACCACTCTAGTTCAGTCAGCAGATCACTGTAGCCGCTCAGTCTCGAGAGGTCAATGGCTCTTCCCACTAAACTGCCTTGCTTGTGAACCTTCGCTCAATATGTTCAACATCAGTCGGCAAAGCAGTCAAAAAAAGGGGGGGCAAATTTAATCCAACTACGCCACTACCATAGCTTACCTTTGTGCAACTCCTCCTGCTAGAGCTCTGAGAGTTCGGGGTGGTAGTTTCTCCAGTTAAGGAAAAACCGAAAAGTTTGCAGCCAGTCACAGCCCCACCAAAATCATCATCTTTTGGATTCTTAATATTTGCTCCTAAACTGGGATGAGCAGAAATGTTCTCTTGTGGCTTAAACTCATTTGGTACATTCGGCTTTCAACTTCGTTCCTTATAATCCCACTCTGAATGGAGTATGGATTCAAGTTGACATTCTCTCTGGAGAAGCTCGTAGCATTGGAGATCGTCGTAGTAGGATTCGGCACTACTCGGTGGATCTCACCATAGGGAAAGTAAGTGTTTTGTAGGGGTTCGGATGCTAGGGGGAAAAAGTTTGGTTTGGCTGCAGCTTGATAGTTGCTGAAAGATGTGCAACCAATAGAGGGTTTTGCCCAAGCTCCTAGGTTGATGTTAGTTTTCCCTGTAAGGGACCTTAGTTGGCAAATTTCTTGACCTTGCAAGACCTTGGAAATCTACTCGACTCCACAAAGCCTGTGTAGGTGGTGGGTTGAGCCCTCATGAGCTCATTCATTGTTGCCTTCTTGGTTGTACTCAATGCAAGATTCTGACGTGCCGGAGAGTGCATATCAAAATCTAGCGGGCGGTTTACAGTATCACATCCATAGAAGGGTGATATGAAACCTATATTTTCTTGACCTTGCAAGACCTTAGAGGATCTTACTGACTCCTCAAAGTCCAAAAATCCACCCCTTCCTGCTGCACAAAGTAACATAGCGAGGCTTTTTAGACAAATTGACGAACGAATATTACAAATTAAGTGATATTTGCTATTTCAATTGGAAGACCGGCATACCAGTTATGGGATTGCTGGGTGGGGTCCCCTGCAGACTCGTCCGCATTTTCTTCAGTCTTGGGGAAGACTGAAAGCTCAAGGGTGGGAGAGAAACCGAAGGGTCAATCTCCCATGGAGAAACTCGCTCTTGATGATTATTCCCAATATCTTCATCCCACCTGACCTGTTGGACATTATCATAATGATATAAATATTTTAATGGCTACATTACAGTTGAACGGAGAATATGGCGGTTTCCAACATTTCTTTAGACACAGAAATGTAGATGATTCTGCAGTGTCTGTAGAAGTTCCACCGGGTTCATATCATGGTATAGACGGAGTCAGAGACTTCCCTAGTGCATATCCTTTAATGGTATTAAAATAAAAGAGTTCGGTCCTGGAGTACCCGATGACTAAACCAATAACATAGTACTATTCCAAAAGTTTGGAAAAGAAACAGTAGCATGGATTTTAGATCGATTTGTAAAGAATAAAGTCTGTAATAAGAAAGTAAAAAATCACACCATCAAGAATCTCCATTTCGAGTTGGGCCATCTATAGGGATCCGAGTCACAAATTCCAGTTACTACGCCACTGCACCTGGAAGAATGAGATCTGTTAAGATCATAAGACTACCAATGCTTAAAGCCGGTTAAGATTTGTTTTGAAACCAACTAGTTCAAGACCTTCTTTCCGGTGAATCTTCCATTTCAAATCTCGTTTTGAATCTTGTTCCAATCGACACAGGATTCGTAATGCTCTTCACATATTTTTGGTACGGAATAACAAACTCTGCATGAGTTGCCCTGCTTTTGGGGCATTATGAGCAAGTTAACAAGGTTGTTATTTCACAAGCATGAACCAACAATGCATCTCTAAATGGAAATATTAGGTAAATGAAAAATTCTTGAATACTTACTTAAGCAAATAGCCGAAATCTTTGTTTAGAAAAATGGCCGTTAGTTAGTGTTAATCAGTGAAAAATACATATTAATATTGGTTAATCACTGAT
>VYVB01000665.1:0-88557 GCA_009761775.1 Ficus carica | reverse complement strand
TTCCAGAGCAAGCTCGCAGGTCACACTCCTGCCCATGACGTTTACACGTAGGGCTCTATTCTAGATCGTTTAATGTCGGATTAACCAACATATATATATATGTATCGGTTATGTCCCTCTACTAATCATGTGAAGGGGTCACACAGTGTAACCCACAACGAATATTAATTTAAGGTTCTTGTAGAGAATCATAATCTTACTTAAACCTTAAACCGCAAGGTTAACTCTGGGCTTGGGCAAGGCCCTAGTAACTCGGAATAATTTTCCGGCTACTAACGCAGTATCTTATTCATTTTAATCTTGAAAACCTTGAACTTGTTTAAAAATATCATTTTCTTGTTTATTTAAGTAAGTTTGGTGAATAATACCCAAACTTGTCTTGAAATTACCAAAACACTTGAAAATATTTTCTATAAAACATTTGGGGATCGAAACCGCCTTTGAATGGTTTTCGGTTTGAAAATGGTGTTTGGAAGTTAGAAAATATTTTTCCTAGTCATTGGTCTAGAAAATCACGTGCATGAGATTTTGCTCACTGCATGGCTTTTGTTTAAAATTCATAACTTAAAATCTAAAACGAATTTGGAAACGATTTCTTCATGAAAGTTGTAGCTAACAAAAAGATCTAAAACTTTCATGTTTTGAACATTTTCTGATTCTGGCTCAATTGATACCAGTTTTTGTTTGAACACGTGTGAATCGTTGGAACTTGGTCACCCTGACCAGTTCTCGGTTTTCTTAAAAACAAAGGCCATTGTAGCCTTATTTTTAAAATCTGTTCACGGAGCCCCCTAGGAAACACCCTAACGAACAACTTTCATGTTTTGAGTTTTTACCATTCGGCCTCTAGGACCTGTAAATTCCACTTTTCCGAGCTGCCGGGTGTTGGACCCGAGAGCAGTTTTGGTGTTAGTCCAATTTTTTACGTTCTTATGCGTTGCTCTAGCTCGACCGCCAATGCGGGACCTACTAACACATGCACGTCTTCTAACGTCCCTCATACACATAAAATATAAAATCCCATGTTTTCGGATTCAACTCAAGGCCGAGACCCCTTGGTCCACGGTTTGAGAGAAAAACATACATACAACAAAACTTCAAACATATCATCATACAAACCCTAAAAACATGCTTCTAAAAAATTATGATAACATATTAGGGACATAAAACCTTAAATAGCAACCCTAGCATGCATCTCTAACTCACAAAAAATCATAGAACATATCTCCAACCAACATGCAAAATAATCACCCAAAAACCTAAATCAAGCATAAAAATATAACCTAAGCTATTTTAGGGCTAAAACCGAAATTATGAGCTTAAGCTCTTACAACTTTTTGTGCTTGAAATACATGGTAAACCCTTGAGAAAAATGAACCAAAAATTTGAATCAAAAACTAGGGTAAGTTCGGATTTTTACCTCAAGAAATCCGGTGTGTCACTAGCTTGATCCTAGTCGAAATTAGCCTCCAAGGTGCACGGTTTGGACCTCAAAAATGGTCACAAAAATTTGTTAACTTCCTCCCCCAACCAACCTTGGCAAAAGAGAGAAAATGACCAAAAATCTTACCTTAAATCCGTGGATCTCCTAGAGCATCAACTCACCAAAGTGGTTGGTTTTTTCTTGGCTCTTAGATCACACCTCACTCAACCCTTGATTCTAGCCAAACCCGAAAATTTTTTTCTTGGATTTTCTTAGCTCCCAAACACTCGGCAAGATGGGGAAGAGAGGGGAAAATTTTTGAACAAATCCCTCCCTTGAACTCACAAGAAAACCAAAGGCTTAGGGGGGTTCTTCACCAAAATTTTTGGCTAACCTCCCTTGATCTCTCTCTCTCTCTCTTCTCTCTCTCTCTCTCGGATTTTTTTGGAGGAGATATGCCAATGGAATGGCTGATAATGGGTTAATGGCTGCTGTCTTTTTGGGGTTTGAAATCCCTAGGAATAGTGCCTCTAGCTAGGGGAAATCCTAGCTTTCTTTTCCAAGGTAAATTTGCATCCAATCTTGGTATTTGGTCCTCACTTTTTGCAAACCAATGCCCAAAGGGGCTTGGAGTGGCCGGCCATGAGGGGGAGAGAAGTGGGGAGTGGTTGACAACTCATAGATGAGGTGTCACAAGCTCATTGGTCCAAGTGTGTGAAGGGTTATATCCTAACTTAGCTTAATTGTGATGTAATTAAGCTTAAAGGCTTGTTTGGTTCAATCTTTTTGAAAAATTGTGTAATTCAACACATTGCAATAAATTTTAATACTGAGGTGCTTAAATACCCAGTATCTAAAATTACATTGCATTTAAAAATTTCGATATGTGAAAAACTCGATCGGAAAAATTTTTCTCTTATTTTTCCGAATCCTTTCGCCCTGAAATCTAGCTTAGTATGCTTGATTTTTCTAAGGTGATTTTAATTCTATTCAAACTCATCTTGATCAAGAAATGAGTTTTTAGCAGTAATTTCGCTTGTACTGCGATCATAAAATTCTTGTTTGACGTTTTCGACCGTTTTGGTCTAACTGACTTATTGGTCAACGTCGACTTGTCTTGAAATGTGCAAATACGACCTCCTTTCACTCACAAAGGTCTTTTGCAAGTTCATGCAATTTGTTTTTGAGTCTTAATAAATCTTAAGAACTCTTGTCACAAAATTAAGTTCTAGAACGAACTTCCTCATGAAATACCGATTACGGTAAATATTCACACGAAATTTCTATAAAATATGAACCGAAGAAATTCGGGTGTTACAATCTACCCCCCTTAAAAATTTTCGTCCTCGAAAAATCAGAACAATTCGGGGTAGTTTATTCTCATGTCGCTCTCGACTTCCCATGTCGCTTCTTCAACCGCATGATTCTTCCACAAAACCTTTACCATAGGAATCGTTCGGTTCCTCAGGACCTTATCTTCCCTATCAAGGATTCTGACAGGCCTCTCCTCGTATGTCATATCGGTCTGTACCTCTACCGGCTCTTGATGAAGTATGTGGGAAGGGTCCGAGATATACTTCTTGAGCATCGAAACGTGGAAAACGTCGTGCATCGATGCTAGCTCTGGCGGTAAAGCGAGCCTGTATGCGACCTTTTCCAACCCTTTCCAGGATCTCGAACGGTCCTGTGTAGCGCGGGCTCAACTTTCCCTTCTTACCGAACCTCATTACTCCCTTCATTGGAGAAATCTTTATGAAGACTGCGTCCCCAACTTGAAATTCCAAAGGTCTGCGACGCTTATCAGCGTAACTCTTCTGACGACTGAAAGCTATGTCGAGCCTTTGTTTGATTTTCTGGATATCCTCGGAGGTCTTTTTGATGAAGTCTGTCTTCTGTAGCTGCTTCTGGCCGACTTCTTGCCAATTAATTGGCGATCTGCACTTTCTCCCATACAACGCTTCGAATGGTGCCATGTCAATCGAAGAGTGATAGCTGTTGTTGTACGAGAATTCGATTAACGGAAGCTTCTGATCCCAATTTCCTTTGAAGTCCAAGACATACGATCGCAGCATATCTTCAAGCGTCTGGATAGTTCTCTCCGATTGACCATCGGTTTGGGGGTGAAATGCAGTACTGAACTTCAATCTCGACCCCATTGCCATATGAACGCTGGTCCAGAAACGCGAAGTAAAACGCCCATCGCGGTCGGATATGATCGATCTTGGCACTCCGTGCAGCTTGACGACTTGATTTACGTAAAGTTCGGCCAATTTTTCTACTGAAAAGGTGGCCTTGATGGCGATAAAATGGGCTGATTTGGTCAATCTGTCGACAATGACCCAAATCGTATCATTCCCACTTGTCGTCCTTGGCAATCCTACTACGAAATCCATCGTAACTTGCTCCCATTTCCATTCTGGGAGTTCAATTTTCTGTAGTTCACCTCCGGGATGTCGGTGCTCTGCCTTAACTTTCTGACAAGTTAAGCAAGTCGATACGAATTCTGCCACATCATTCTTCATGTTGGGCCACCAGTACGTCTCCTTGAGGTCCTTGTACATCTTGGTAGCTCCTGGATGTACAGAATATGGCGTCTGGTGTGCCTCTTTTAGGATTTGTTCCTTTAAATCCTTCACTTTTGGAACCCAAATCCGTCTCTTGAAGTGGATTATTCCATCTGCAGAAGTCGTAAAATCCTTGCCGTCCTGATCAGCAAGTCGCGCCTTCCTCAACGAAGAATCTTCTCCCTGATGCGCCTTGATTCTGTCCAGCAAATCGGAGTGAAGAGTCAGTGAATCCAATCTCCCGGTGATTATTTCCAGTTGATAACTACTGATCTCTTTCTGCAACGCCTTGGAAAGTGCTTCAATGGACATCAGTGTGCCTACTGATCTCCTACTCAGCGCATCGGCTACCCTGTTGGCCTTTCCAGGGTGGTAAAGGATCTCGCAGTCGTAATCCTTTACTAACTCCAGCCATCTTCTTTGCCTCATATTGAGCTCCTTCTGAGTAAAAATATACTTGAGGCTCTGGTGATCTGTGTAGATCTCGCACTTGTTTCCATACAGATAATGTCTCCATATCTTAAGTGCGAAAACCACCGCTGCTAGCTCCAAATCGTGCGTAGGATAATTCTGTTCATGATTCTTCAGCTGTCTTGATGCATAAGCTACTACCTTTCCGTCCTGCATTAGAACTGCTCCTAACCCAGTCTTAGAAGCGTCGCTGTAGATTACGAAATTTCCCGCATCAACATTAGGAATGATGAGCACCGGGGCACTTGTCAGCTTTTCTTCAGCTTCTGGAAGTTTTCCTCGCACTTTGGAGTCCATTCGTACTTTTTGTCCTTCCTGGTGAGGGCCGTGAGGGGTGCTGCTATCCTGGAGAATCCCTCTACAAAGCGTCGATAGTATCCAGCGAGTCCTAGGAAGCTTCTTATCTCGGTAACGTTCCTGGGAATCGGCCATGAGCTAACCGCTTCAATCTTCGCTGGATCTACAGAAATTCCCTCTTTTGATACTACATGCCCCAAAAAGTGAACTTTCTCCAGCCAAAATTCACACTTTGTGAATTTGGCGTATAGCTGATGTCGCCTCAACATTTCCATTACCAGCCTGAGGTGCTGTTCGTGCTCCTCTTTGGATCTCGAGTAGATCAAAATGTCGTCGATGAAAACGATGACAAATTTGTCCAAGTATTCCTTGAAAATTCGGTTCATGAGATCCATGAATGCAGCTGGGGCGTTCGTCAATCCGAATGGCATTACTAAAAACTCGTAATGCCCATAGCGCGTCCTGAAAGCCGTCTTGAACACATCCGACTCTTTGATTCGAAGTTGGTGATAACCTGATCGCAAGTCCACTTTGGAGAACACTTCTGCTCCTCTAAGCTGGTCGAACAAATCGTCGATCCTGGGCAGTGGGTACTTGTTCTTGATCGTCAGCTTGTTCAATTCTCTGTAGTCGATGCACATGCGCAACGATCCGTCCTTCTTTTTCACGAACAGGACAGGTGCTCCCCATGGAGAGTGGCTTGGTCGGATGAATCCTCTGTCGAGTAACTCCTGCAACTGTACTTGGAGTTCTCTTAGCTCGGCCGGTGCCATTCTGTACGGCGCTTTTGACACTGGTGCAGCTCCGGGTAGCAACTCGATCTCGAAGGAAATCTCACGCTCCGGTGGAAGTCCGGGTAGATCCTGTGGAAAGATGTCCAGATATTCCCTAATAATAGGAACTCCTTCCGGTGTCAATTCTTCTTCTTGCTCCTTGTCCACCAAATTAGCCAAATATCCCTGGCATCCATTGGCCAACATTTTCCAGGCTTTCATTGTGGAGATGAGCTTTGTGGTGGAACGTCGGGACTGTCCTTGAAAACTGAAATCCTCATCGTCGCAGGGGCTGAACGTGACGTTACGCTTTCGGCAGTCGATCTTTGCGTTGTGACGGCCTAAGAAGTCCATCCCCAAGATCACATCGAAATCGTGTAGCCTGATTGCGATGAGATCTGCGAGTAATTCTCTGCCATTGATCCTAATAGGAACATTTTGGATCCAAAAATTGGACCTCAAAACTTCTCCCGATGGCAAAGATGCTGAAAAGGTCTGCTCTACTCTACTCCCGACTCTGCCTAACTTCTGAGCGAACTCCATCGATATGAACGAGTGGGTAGCGCCAGAATCAAATAGGGCAATTACATCATAGGTGGCGATAGAAAGCTGACCTGTCACCACGTTGGAGGTGCCCGCTTCTGCATCTCCTCTTGTATAAGCGTAGATCCTGGCCTGTGGCTCGGGTGCCTCCAATCTACCCTGGGCAATCGATGGACCTTCGAGTGTAGCCTGGACTGCATGTAATTGCTGGTGTTGGGGGTTTCTGTTCGGATAGGGCTGATACTGCTGCTGTGTGTTCTGAGGACAGCTTCTCGCGTAGTGCCCTTCCTTGCCGCAGACATAGCAAGTGTTGGTCCCCTGACGACAGACACCCGGATGCTTCTTACCACACTTGTTGCACTGAGGGTAACTATTCTTGTTCCTCTCGTTGCCTTGGTTGTTTCTCTTCTGGGGGAAATTTCTCTGCTGTCCCTGGTTGTTGAAATTCCCCTTCCGCTTGTTCTTTCCGGGTTGTCGGGGACCTTGTGCATTGGGGTTGCTGGACTGGGCTTGTGGCTTAGCTTCCGTGGATTGACGGGATTGGTTCGTCTTGGCTAGAGCTTTCTCTTCTTTCTTGGACTGGTAAAATTGGGCTCTGGCCTCCTTATCCCTGTTGATCCAATACTCGGCTCTCAGGGCTCTCTCAATACAGTCCGACACTGCTACAGGGGGACTGTTTCCGGCGCTCACTTGGCGGGCAATATCCGTGCGGAACATCTTCATCATCAACCGCACTTTCTCAGTTTCACTGGTAATTAAGTTTGGGCACAACCGGGCCAATTGCTCGAACTTCTTGACAGCTTCCATCACTGTCATGGAGCCTTGAGTGAAGCTGGTGAGTTCGTCCTGCTGGGCAGCCAGGACTTCTTTGTTGTAGTACATAGCCCTGAACTCGTCCACGAAGTCTTGCCAGGACATAGTCATCACATTTCTTCTCATCTGCACTGTTATCCACCAGTGCCTCGCGTCCTTTTTCAGCGCAAAGGATGCACAGAGTACTTTCTCTTGCTCGGTCAGGCGCATAAAGTCCAGAATGACTTGCATGTCGATCAGCCAGTTGTCGGCTGCTATCGGATCAATTGGCCCCTCGAACTCGGGCGCCTTCATCCTTCTGAACCTTTCATACAGAAGGTCCTCTCTCACCGGCTGTGGCTGCATCGGTACTTCAGCCGGGGCTACCGGAACCTCAGCGTTCCGCGGAATTTCCTGCCTGACCTCTGGTTGGGCTACCGGAGGAATATTCGGCACTTGGGGTGCTACGGGAGGAATAGGTTGCACTGGCGGCACTGCCGGAGGGACTGGCTGTGCCGGTGGTGGAACCTCTTGGACTCTGGGTCCCTGATTCTGCTGAGCTAGCTGCTCCCTAATAAGAGTCATCTCTTGTTGCTGCTCTTGCAGCTGGCGTTGTATATTTGCAAGTATGGCGGTCAAATCCTGTGCTGGAGGATTTACCGGCATTGTTCTCCTCGGACGTACCATCTTGTAACCTCTATAGCAAGAAAAGATATTAATCACATCTCTTCTTTCATATAATTATTATCATTACATCATAAAACATCACAACATGCATGTAACATCATAATATACTTGTATCTTGCCATAACTCAAAGGCAGATATTTAATGACATATTTACTTGTAAAAAGAAACTCGTAAAGAGAAATGAAAATATCATTTGATTTCATTTAACCCGTGTCTGCACGGTCTCTTTGTACATAATCAAAATACAAGGCTTTTCAAAATACATGATTCCCTCGGCATTTTTTCAAAAAGGTGCCGGGTACTGATATATATACATAATTTCAAAAATACTGGTCACCTTACCAAAAATACATATGGTTAAAACAACAGGATGGAAGTGATCTAACACATTCCATCGTACATAAGGTACATCCTAACGTCCGAATATACATAACACAATATAATAAAGTTCTAATACAAAAGAAAGAGGGTACAAAACAAAACGGCCCTAATCTAACGGATGACCTCGATCTCAAGCGCGGATATATCAGAATCCGTGTCGTCCCCTAAATCGTCTTCCCAGTCCCCGTCATCTGGAACGATGTGATGTGGCTCGTCCTCGAGGGGAAACTCTTCGGGATCCTCCTCGTCGTCCGGGATCTCCTCAGGATCTTCCATGTCTTCATCGTCGTCCTCCTCATCTTCATCATCACTGGATATGATGATGAGTGGATTCTGGGCGTGCTCCATCTCATCCTCAAGTGGTCCGACCTCATACTGTGGCTCTTCTTCCTCGGGCTCATCAGCATCATCGACTGGGGGCTGCTCAGGGTTCGCTGGAGCATCATTCCCGGCGTTTTGAGCAATGATCTCTGCCGCTAAGATATCGTCGAGGGTTCCAGCGACGGTCGAATGTAGGGTAGGCTGCGGAACATGCTGTCTGATGTGAGGCGGCGTTCCGTTCACTAGTAGTGTCACTGCCTCCAACTGGGGCTCCGGAAGATCCTGGGGTACATGGGGATGCATCATCTCCTCAAACCTCCACCAGTAGTGGATCATCGTCTCGCCCGGGTATGCGTGTCAGGCCTGGATAACTATCTGGTACCGTGTATGACGCATATCACGGTAAATATCCGGATCTCTAGCAGGTGCACCCTCATCTCTGGGTTGGAGTGGTCCGTAGCGCTCTAACATCACCGCACGAAACTGTGCCCAGGTGCGACTAGGCACCTGACGCTCACCAATGTCGATCCACCATAGCCGCGCATCTCCGTAAAGACATTTAGCCAGCGAGCATGATTTCCAGATAGTCCGGGATGTGACACATCAAGAATGTTTGCTCCATATCGTGGAGCCACGCCTCGACGTGCACTGTACGCCTCGTGCTGTCAAAGGATAGGGGGTGTGCGCGGAAGAAAACCGTAACAGAGTCTCTATCCTCTTCGGTCATCATGGGGTCCATCGTACCGTATCTAACACGCAATACTTAACTATAAGCATACATATATAAAACATAAAGTAAATCTAAACTTATATATGGTGGCGGCGATGGCAGGCAGACCGTGAAATGATGTCGCAGGAAACCCGCTCTGATACCAATCTGTGACGACCCGCCTTGCACAGGCCGTCACTGTACTTAACTTGCTTGAACTTAAACTTGTTTTATCCCATTTTTAATCCTGGGAATAGTGGGGTTTTTTTTTTTTTTTTTTTAAATAGCGGAAGCATTATACTTAGAAAATATTTACATACACTCATACGTAAATAAAATAACTGTCTGTTTTCTCAAAATAGATTTCTTAATTAAATCCATCGGAGTTGCGAACCCCAACCCGTTCATCATTTCACAGCCACCGGATTCACCCTCCACCATGCAGTTAATTCAAAGCAGGTTGTTTACCTACAGCATAAACTTCAAACAATGAGCGAAAGCTCAGCAAGTACAACTCCTATACCGCAAACCAATTACATGAACATACATAACCTTTTACATGGCATCTTAAACATGAAAGCATAAACATGGCATCATATCATCGACTTCTTCATCTTAAACTTGACATTCTATCGTGAAATGCATGAACCGTTTATGTCCAGTTATGCTTGCTTTCTTGTATCAAACTTTAACTTGTTGATTTTACTTGTGGGCCCGTTAACTTGATGTGCACGTACCCGGCGCGCAACTTGAGGAGATTTCCCAAGCTTTCGACCCGATCGTCATCAGGGGGCACGACACTGGCTCTTGTGGCCTTTTCTCAAACATTCTGTTTGTATGTCTTTCTTGACATCTTTCCACTTGATAGATTAGTGAGCATACTTATATGATGTCTCCTAATCTCATGTTCTATCAATGCATGAACAGGCGTACTTTTTCATGTAAGCATAATCACAATACTTGAAACATATTTTTTAAAAGCATGGCATTAGCATTTGAAACATTCATCATACAGTAATCATATTGCACCCATCGAGCAAATCATCAAATAACACTTAAACAGTGTAAAGCAAACATGTTAGGTAAACATACAACTCTAGCCTATGCTGTAGGCGGCGTTGTACTTACCTTGTCTTCGTTGTTCGCGTGATCTAATTTCCTTTCCAGAGCACGCTCGCAGGTCACCTCCTGCCCATGGACGTTTACACGTAAGGTCTCTATTCTAGGATCGTTTAATGTCGGATTAAACCAACATATATATATATATATATATATCGGTTATATGTCCCTCTACTAATCACATGTGAAGGGGTCACACAGGCGTAACCCACAACAGAAATATTAATTAAGGGTTCATGTAGAGAATCATAATCTTAACTTAAACCTTAAACCGCAAGGTTAACTCTGGGCTTGGGCAAGGCCCTAGTAACTCGGAATAATTTTCCGGCTACTAACGCAGTATCTTATTCATTTTAATCTTGAAAACCTTGAACTTGTTTAAAAATATCATTTTCTTGTTCATTTAAGTAAGTTTGGTGAATAATACCCAAACTTGTCTTGAAAATTACCAAAACACTTGAAAATATTTCTATAAAACATTTGGGGATCGAAAACCGCCTTTGGAATGGTTTTCGGGTTTGAAAATGGTGTTTGGAAGTTAGAAAAATATTTTTCCTAGTCATTGGTCTAGAAAATCACGTGCATGAGATTTTGCTCACTGCATGGCTTTTGTTTGAAAATTCATAACTTAAAATCTAAAACGAATTTGGAAACGATTTCTTCATGAAAGTTGTAGCTAACAAAAAGATCTAAAACTTTCATGTTTTGAACATTTTCTGATTCTGGCTCAATTGATACCAGTTTTTGTTTGAACACGTGTGAATCGTTGGAACTTGGTCACCCTGACCAGTTCTCGGTTTTTCTTAAAAACAAAGGCCATTGGAGCCTTATTTTTAAAATCTGTTCACGTAGCCCCCTAGGAAACACCCTAACGAACAACTTTCATGTTTTGAGTTTTTACCCATTCGGCCTCTAAGGACCTGTAAATTCCACTTTTCCGAGCTGCCGGGTGTTGGACCCGAGAGCAGTTTTGGTGTTAGTCCAATTTTTACGTTCTTATGCGTTGCTCTAGCTCGACCGCCCAATGCGGGACCTACTAACACATGCACGTCTTCTAACGTCCCTCATACACATAAAATATAAAATCCCATGTTTTCGGATTCAACTCAAGGCCGAGACCCCTTGGTCCACGGTTTTGAGAGAAAAACATACATACAACAAAACTTCAAACATATCATCATACAAACCCTAAAAACATGCTTCTAAAAATTATGATAAACATATTAGGGACATAAAACCTTTAAAATAGAAACCCTAGCATGCATCTCTAGCACACAAAAATCATAGAACATATCTCCAACCAAACATGCAAAATAATCACCCAAAAACCTAAATCAAGCATAAAAATATAACCTAAGCTATTTAGGGCTAAAACCGAAATTATGAGCTTAAGCTCTTACAACTTTTTGTGCTTGAAATACATGGTAAAACCCTTGAGAAAATGAACCAAAAATTTGAATCAAAAACTAGGGTAAGTTCGGATTTTTACCTCAAGAAATCCGGTGTGTCACTAGCTTGATCCTAGTCGAAAATTAGCCTCCAAGGTGCACGGTTTGGACCTCAAAAATGGTCACAAAAATTTGTTAACTTCCTCCCCCAACCAACCTTGGCAAAAGAAGAGAAAATGACCAAAAATCTTACCTTAAATCCGTGGATCTCCTAGAGCATCAACTCACCAAAGTGGTTGGTTTTTCTTGGCTCTTGATCACACCCTCACTCAACCCTTGATTCTAGCCAAACCCGAAAATTTTTTTCTTGGATTTTCTTAGCTCCCAAACACTCGGCAAGATGGGGAAGAGAGGGGAAAATTTTTGAACAAATCCCTCCCTTGAACTCACAAGAAAACCAAAGGCTTAGGGGGTTTCTTCACCAAAATTTTTGGCTAACTCCCTTGATCTCTCTCTCTCTCTCTTCTCTCTCTCTCTCTCGGATTTTTTTGGAGGAGATATGCCAATGGAATGGCTGATAATGGGTTAATGGCTGCTGTCTTTTTGGGGTTTGAAATCCCTAGGAATAGTGCCTCTAGCTAGGGGAAATCCTAGCTTTCTTTTCCAAGGTAAATTTGCATCCAATCTTGGTATTTGGTCCTCACTTTTTGCAAACCAATGCCCAAAGGGGCTTGGAGTGGCCGGCCATGAGGGGGAGAGAAGTGGGGAGTGGTTGACAACTCATAGATGAGGTGTCACAAGCTCATTGGTCCAAGTGTGTGAAGGGTTACATCCTAACTTAGCTTAATTGTGATGTAATTAAGCTTAAAGGCTTGTTTGGTTCAATCTTTTTGAAAAATTGTGTAATTCAACACATTGCAATAAATTTTTAATACTGAGGTGCTTAAATACCCAGTATCGAAAATTACATTGCATTTAAAATTTCGATCTGTGAAAAACTCGATCGGAAAAATTTTTCTCTTATTTTTCCGAATCCTTTCGCCCTGAACTCTAGCTTAGTATGCTTGATTTTTCTAAGGTGATTTTAATTCTATTCAAACTCATCTTGATCAAGAAATGAGTTTTTAGCAGTAATTTCGCTTGTACTGCGATCATAAAATTCTTGTTTGACGTTTTCGACCGTTTTGGTCTAACTGACTTATTGGTCAACGTCGACTTGTCTTGAAATGTGCAAATACGACCTCCTTTCACTCACAAAGGTCTTTTGCAAGTTCATGCAATTTGTTTTTGAGTCTTAATAAATCTTAAGAACTCTTGTCACAAAATTAAGTTCTAGAACGAACTTCCTCATGAAATACCGATTACGGTAAATATTCACACGAAATTTCTATAAAATATGAACCGAAGAAATTCGGGTGTTACACATACAACTTATCGATACCCTAACATGCAATTTAACAAAATCAATCAAACATAAGCATACAACCATGCAAGCTCATAATTTAAACTCATAAATCAAACCACCCTTAATCTAAATCAAGCACAACCCTAAATCCAACTTAGGCAAAAACTTAAATCGAGCTTACGCTCTTACAAACCATTGGAAAATACATTTAAATCTCTCAATTGCAACTTAAATTGAGAAGTTTAAAGTCTAAAGAGATTACCTTGATTTGAATCAAGAGTTTTGGCTTGGCTTTTGGGATTTTTCTCCTTTCCCTTTGGCTGCTCCTAGAACCGGCCCTAATGGTCAAAATGGGTCCCAAAATTTTTTCAAAACTTTGCTGGTTTCTCACTAGAAATCCGACCACCCTACCCTCCGATTGCTCTCGGTTTTGCAAAATTTTCTTCCGTTCTTGCTCACACTTAGAAGTCCGGATTTTTGAGGGAGAAAATGGCAAGAGTTTGGCTGTTTTTCAGAATTTTTTGAAGCCAAAACCGCCCCCTATGGCAGCCTATTTATAGGTGGAATTTTGGGCTTTTTTGCAAATATTTGATTCTCCTTTGCTCATAAGTCCTTGATGCAAAACTAATTGCACAAAAAATTGCACAAAAACCCTCCATGTGGCTGCCCATTAGAGGAGAACTTGGTGGCCAAGTCTTGACTTTCCTAGCTAATCTTATCTTATCTTAAGTTAATGATGTCATAAATTAGGGATAAGGTGATGTCATTCACCTTATGCCTTGTTTGGCTATTTCTTCCAACAAGAAATCCATTTTAAGCCAATACAGATATTTCTAATACTGTGTTCACTCAAACACAGTATTTATTTAACTAAAATTTATTTGCTGAAAAGAAACGGACAGTACAAAATTTATCTTATTTTCCTGAGCCCTTTTTCGTCTCTAATTCCTACTCGGGTGCTTGATTTTTCTAAGGTGGTTTTTAAAACCTAATCATGCTATCTCTATCATGAAGACGGGTTTTTGCAATATTTTTCCATACTGCTTATCATAACACAGTACCGTCTTACTCTAGTCAACCTCTGACTATTCTGGTCAACTTTGACTTTTGATCAAACTTTGACCAACATGAGTTTATGAAATTCTGTCATACCTTTTTCCATAAAAGGCCTGTTATGGAGTCTCATAATTAATTTACCGAGAACTCAACCTCATACTGCTAAAATCATGAATCTTGTATTAATATTCATAATTTTCATAAAATTACACATAAACACATAATACGAGTTTTAGATTTCTTATATACAAGAAAATCATGAGTTCGTAAAAATTTTGGATATTACATTCCAGAAGTCTCAACATCATCAAGTGGAACTAGAAGGAAATGCTTCTCCAGTCTCCTACTATCTTTTATGTCGTTAGAGTTAGCCTCGACACATGAAGCTCATTTCATAACCTCTCGCGGTAGAAGACATACCTCTCACGATAGAGGACATGTCCAATTACTTCTCACGGTAGAGGGCATACATCTCGCGGTAGAGTACAAGCCTCTTGCAGTAGAGGACATATCCAATTACCTCTCATGATAGAGGGTATCTCAAGCCTATCCAGCTCTCACAATAAAGGTCAACTAGGGTGTTAAAAAAAAAAACCCCAACAACTCCCCACTCTCTCTCTTCGTGACTTTCACGAGAAAAAGGAAAAAACAATAAATCAATAAAAACAAAAAGACTAAAATGTTAAGAATGGACCCATACAAAGAAAGGACTAAATTGTTATAAAATAAATTTCTTATAAAATATATATATATAAAAAATACTTATAGGAATTCTAAGAAAATTACGGTAAAACCCTTTTTATATAATTTATAAATCGTTCAGATGTAATCAAATGACTGAGATGCTATTTATGTACGGTAATTATTATACAGTTTACCTTACAGTAGTATTTGACTAAGAAATTATAAAATAATAAAAAAAAGAATTTTAAAAAATCCACCTTCACTGGTGGAAGGTTTTGGGGGGGGGGGGGGGGGGGGGGGGTGGGGGGTTGTTATTGTCACGCCCCGACTTACACCATCTACGTAGGGGAACGACTACGTAGACGTGGGTCGGGTCGTCACCTTACTTACATACTTAACTTAAACTTGCGGAAAATTTGGGAAAGATTTTTTTTTTTTTCTTATAAACCTTTTTCTTTTAAAACTTTCAACTTGAACTTTATCCTCAAACTTACACTTACTGATAGGTACTTACTCGAGTACCGAACTTTCAAACCTTCCTTGAAGGCCATCATAATCATGTTGTAGACCAAATCCGAACTAATGTGGATTGGTACCACAAGAGGCAACTTGCTTGCCATACATACATAAACCTCGTCCTTCATACTTAAAATGTCATGAAAATATGAAAATCATTTTTCATTACAACATATTTTATATATATATATATATATATATATATATTTTTTTTTTGTTTAAAAGCCGTGGCAGTGTCCATCCCACATTTCACAGTTCGCAGAACCAGCCCTCTACAGTATTGCATCAGAGTTTGCTGGCAGGTTGCTTACCTACAGCATAGACGTAAGACGTGAGCTTTCGCTCAGCAAGTACAACTGTTACATCCGCGACACAAAACATGTCGTTATGCATGAACCATTTATAATCTCTTATGAATCAATTATGGATTTATAACTTAATTTAGTTCTATTCCTTTACATATCATGTGTGCTCGTACCGTGGTACATAGCCAAGGAATGGTTGGAGGCGGCAGTCCGTTTTAACTTAAACCATGAAACACAAAGTTTAACATGGAGTAGTTTAGGTAGCCTTCCAATCCAACTCAAACCATGAACCATACCATTTAAACCCGCCTTTGTGGCAAGTCGGCACGACACAACATCCTACTTGTCTTGTTCTTACCAAGTGGTTTAACATTAGTGAACATGCTTCATGATGTCACAATATTATAACATAATCAGCATTAGCCATAACATGGCCTTCTTGAAAACATGGCATAACATGTCATAACATAACTTAGCACATCATAGCCATAGCATAGCATAACACATTATGGCATCACATATCAGCACATCACATCAGGCAAGTAACAAAAAAGGGCCTATGCTGTAGGCGGAGTTGTACTTACTTCTCTCGTTATGTCCTACTTAGTGCTGCTTCTCCTCTGGGTAGAGCTGCAGGTTTCCTCCTGCTTGTTGAAGAACATAGGTAAGGGTCTAATTAGTATCGTGGAATGTTGGTGATCTAACCAACATGTCTACATAATCCTAGTTGTATGTCCCCAATACTAGATGTCTTACTGGGTTACAAATAGTAACCCTATATCATAGCCCAATTTATTAATCTTGGTATCCTTTAGGGTTATCTTGGGTAACCCTTAAGGTCAAACTAAAATCCACTTGTTAGTCAACCAAAGTCAACTATGGTCAACAATGGTCAACATTGGTCAACTATGGTCAACCATTGTTGGGTCAACCTTGGGCCTTAGGCTAAGCCCAGTAACTCGGGTATAACTCCCGGTTACTTTTCGTAAACTAATCGCTTGCTATACTCTAACTTGAAAAATTCATTTTCCTTCCTTGAAAAATTTAGGGAAATTAATCCCAAAACTTTATTCTTAACTTATAAAAATCCTTTACTTAAATCGTAAAAATCAAACTCTTGGATTAGTGCTTTATAAAATCGTTTGAGGTTGAAAACTGCCCTTGGAACAGTTTTCCATAATCAAAACAATAGTTTGTAGTAGAAAACAGTTTTCTAGAAACATTTGTAAAGCTAGTGGTGCAGAAATTTTCGGATTCCCTGCGTACCCTTCGAAAAACGATCCCAGTTTAAAAATCGGTTCGTAATCTGAAAAAGTTTTCTTCACAAAAGTTGTAGCTCTCGAAAAATGCTAAAACTTTCGTGTTTTGCAAAAATTCCAATTCGGCCTAGATTCGTCCCAGTTTTTGTTTGAAACTGGCTGACCCCGAAAAACTGAGTGAAAACTGGGTCTGGGGATCAGCCACGGGTTTTGGGGTAAACGGAGGCCATTGGAGCCTTATTTTTGAAAACGGTTCACGTATCCCTCTAGTAAAAACCCTTCTGAACAACTTTCATGTTTTAAGTTTCTCCAAATTCGGCCTCTAAGGGCCTCAAATTTCACTTTTTCAGAAACTGGTCAGTTTTACCCGAAAATGGCAGTTTTCGGTTTTAAGTTCGTTTTACGTCCTATTACGCGCACTCTACCTCAACCGCTTGCAGCGGGAGCTTAAGATCAAACATGCAGCGCTTTCTAACGTAAAACATACATTCATACATCATTTAAACATCTTGGGATATCTCACAAACACTTAATGAGCAGAAACCCTTAGCATGAAATTCTAGAGCATAAAATCATGCAACTAAACCTATTGCATGCAAATAAAATAGTGAGCTTATGCTCTTACAAATCAAGCTTGAAATACATTTAAATTTCCCAAATGAAATTTAAATAAAACACTTAGGGTTAGAGGAATTTACCTCTAGGGTTTGGAAGTTGGTTTACTAGCTTGGATTCCAAACTTCCTTACTCCTCCCTTTTGGCTGCCAATAAGTCCGGATTTCCCCTCCAAATGGGGTTCCAAATTTTCGGCCATAAACATAGGAAACAACACACATAAGCATCTAGATCCAAACTCAATAAAAGACTTAGGATTAAAGGGATTTACCTCTAAGGTTTGGAATTTGGTTTTCAAGCTTGGATCCCAAAATTTTTCCCTTTTCTTGGCTGCCACTACAACCGGCCCTTGGCCAAAAATGGGTATCCAAAATTTCACAATTTTTCTTGCTTGCTCTCCACACAAAATCCGACCACCCTACACTTAATTCACTCTTGATTTTGGCTAAAATTCTTTCCTTTCCTCTCTCACTCAAATCCGGTTTTGGTGGGGAAAATTTTTGGCATAGTAAGGTTGCTTTTCTCTCATTTTCTTGAATTATGGAACCTCCTATTTATAGAGGTTGGAACTCTTTGAAATTGCAACACTTAGTCCCTAGAAAAATTAGAAATTGAGCACTAGGGGGGGGGGGGTATGTGGTCGGCCATGAGGAAGGCCTTGGAGGCCAAGTACTTGCTCACCAAGGCAAGTGCTTACCTCATCTTGATTATGTCATCTTGCTTGCATCATCTTGATGACATCATCAAGCAAAATTCCTTGCTTTCCAAGCCATAGACAACCGGCCTTTGCATGTGTGGGAGCCAAAAATTGGCTTGCTCCACAAGCCTTTCTAGAACATACACTTGTCATCATGCTATCATGCCATGTGTGAACCAAAATTGGCTTGCTCACCAAGCTTCTTGATTGCTTATCTCACCCTTGCTTGTGTCACCTTGCTTACCTAAGCATATTTCCTTGTTCTCCAATGATGAAGAACCGACCATAGCATGTGTGGGAGGCAAAGAAAAATCTTTTCAAACTTATCTCTAGCTTAATTGCTTGTTCCAATGTAACCAAGCTAACTAAATTTGTAACCAACCATTGGCTTAGTTCAACTCTAGCTGGAGACTTGGTTAGGAATATCCATAATTCCATAATTCAAAAATTACATACTTACTTACTTTTCTTAAAATTGCACTTTAATCCTTAATGACAAAATATTTGCACTTTAGTCCCTGTGAGTGGACAGTGTTGGTGGAGCCACTTGGCTTCAATTCCATACATAATGGTCCACTAAATTCCCAAAAATCCTTAAATATAGGGTTTCAGTTCATTTCCCTACTAACTTAATCAATATTAATACTGTTTTTCACTTAAAACAGTACTGTTTCACTAAATTGCAGTCCGGAGTTCATCTTCTTAAAATTGGACTGTGTATGGATTTTTCTTCTTAGAACTTGAAACTGCTAAATCCCCATTGCTCCAAATATTATTCACGATTATTCTAGAGCTGTCACGCCCCGACTTACACCATCTACGTAGGGGAACGACTACGTAGACGTGGGCCGGGTCGTCACCTTACTTATATACTTAAATTAAACTTGCGGAAAATTTGGGAAAGATTTTCTTCTTTTTTTTTTTTTTTTAACCCCCTTTTTTTTTTTGAACTTTATTTTAAAACTTTCAACTGACTGGTAGGTACTTCCTCGAGTACCGAACTTTCAAACCTTCCTTGAAGGCCATCTAAATCATGTTGTAGACCAAACCCGAACTAATGTGGGTTGGTACCACAAGAGGCAACTTGCTTGCCTTATATAAACTTTGTCATCCATACTTAAAACGTCATGAAAATACGAAAACCCTTTTTTTTTTTTTTTTTTTTTTTTTTTTCAAAAGCTGTGGCAATGTCCATCCCACATTTCACAGTCCGCAGCACCAGCCTTCCACAGTATTGCATCAGAGATTGCTGGCAGGATACTTACCTACAGCATAGACGTAAGACGTGAGCTTTTGCTCAGCAAGTACAACTATCACATCCGCGACACAAAACATATCATTGTGCATGAACCAATTATAATCTCTTATGAATCAATTATGGATTTATAACATAATTTAGTTCTATTCCTTTACATATCATGTGTGCTCGTACCGTGGTACATAGTCAAGGAATGGTTGAAGGTGGCAGTCCGTTTTAACTCAAACCATGAAACACAAAGTTTAACATGGAGTAGTTTAGGTAGCCTTCCAATCCAACTCAAACCATGAACCATACCATTTAAACCCGCCTTTGTGGCAAGTCGGCACGACACAACATTCTACTTGTCTTGTTCTTACCAAGTGGTTTAATATTAGTGAACATGCTTCATGATGTCACAATATTATAATATAATCAACATTAGTCAAAACATGGCCTTTTTGAAAACATTGCATTTCTGAAAACATGGCATTGCATGTCATAACATAACTTAGTATATCATAGCTATAGCATAGCATAACACATTATCACATATCAGCACATTACATCAGGCAACAAAGGGCCTATGCTGTAGGCGGAGTTGTACTTACCTCTCTCGTTATGTCCTACGAAGTGCTGCTCCTCCTCTGGGTACAGCTGCAGGTTTCCTCCTGCTAGTTGAAGGACATAGGTAAGGGTCTAATTAGTATTGTGGAATGTTGGGGATCTAACCAACATGTCTACATATTCCTAGTTGTATGTCCCCGATACTAGATGTCTTACTGGGTTACAAATAGTAACCCTATATCTTAGTCCAATTTATTAATCTTGGTATCCTTTAGGGTTATCTTGGGTAACCCTTAAGGTCAAACTAAAATCCACTTGTTAGTCAATCAAAGTCAACTATGGTCAACAATGGTCAACTTCGGTCAACTATGGTCAACCATTGTTGGGTCAACCTTGGGCCTTGGGCTAAGCCCAGTAACTCGGGTACTATTCCCGGTTACGGTCCGTAATCGGCTTGCTTACAATTTTATCTCAAAAATTCTATTTTCCCTTACTTGGAAAATTTAGGAAAATTAATCCCAAAACTTCATTCTTAACTTATAAAAATCCTTTACTTAAATCGTAAAAATCCAAACTCTTGGATTAGTGCTTTATAAAATCATTTGAGGTTGAAAACTGCCCTTGGAACAGTTTTCCATAATCAAAACAATAGTTTGTAGTAGAAAAATAGTTTTCTAGAGACATTTATAAAGCTAGTGGTGCAGGAATTTTCGGATTCCCTGCGCACCCTTCGAAAAACGATCCCAGTTTAAAAATCAGTTCGTAATCTGAAAAAGTTTTCTTCACGAAAGTTATAGCTCTCGAAAAATACTAAAACTTTCGTGTTTTGCAAAAATTCCAATTCGTCCTAGATTCGTCCCAGTTTTGTTTGAAACTGGCTGACCCCGAAAAACTGAGTGAAAACTGGGTCTGGGGATCAGCCACGGGTTTTGGGGTAAACGGAGGCCATTGGAGCCTTATTTTTGAAAACGGTTCACGTATCCCTCTAGGAAAAACCCTTCTGAACAACTTTAATGTTTTAAGTTTCTCCAAATTCGGCCTCTAAGGGCCTCAAATTTCACTTTTCCCGAAACTGGTCAGTTTTTACCCGAAAATGGCAGTTTTCGGTTTTAAGTTCGTTTTACGTCCTATTACGCGCACTCTACCTCAACCGCTTGCAGCGGGAGCTTAAGATCAAACATGCAGCGCTTTCTAACGTAAAACATACAGTCATACAAATAAAAATTAACATCATGCATCAAGCACAAAAACCCTAATCAACATAACAAACACTTAACATGCAATATTGAAACCACCAAACCCTAACCATAATTAGATCAAGCACATGCTCTAATTTACTATCTAAGGCAGCAAATTAAAGTGAGCTTATGCTCATACAAATCAAGCTTGAAATACATTTAAATTTCCCAAACGAAATTTAAATGAAACACTTAGGGTTTAAGGATTTATACCTCACATAGATCCAAGATTTTGGCTTGTTTTTCTATCCCCTTTCTCCTTCACCACAGCCGGTCTTCCCCTCCAATTGGGGTTCCAAATTTTCGGCCATAAACATAGGAAACAACACACATAAGCATCTAGATCCAAACTCAATAAAAGACTTAGGGTTAAAGGGATTTACCTCTAAGGTTTGGAATTTGGTTTCTCAAGCTTGGATCTCAAATTTTTTTCCCTTCTCTTGGCTGCCACCACAACCGGCCCTTGGCCAAAATGGGTCTCCAAAATTTCACAATTTTTCTTGCTTTCTCTCCACACAAAATCCGACCACCCTACACTTAATTCACTCTTGATTTTGGCTTGAATTCTTTCCTTTCCTCTCTCACTCAAATCCGGTTTTTGGTGGGGAAAATTTTTGGCATAGTAAGGTTGCTTTTCTCTAATTCTTTTGAATTATGGAACCTCCTATTTATAGAGGTTGGAACTCTTTGAATTTTGCAACCTTTAGTCCCTAAACAATTTTGAAATTGAACACTAGGGGGGGGGGGGGGGGTATGTGGTCGGCCATGTGGAAGGCCTTGGAGGCCAAGTACTTGCTCACCAAGGCAAGTGCTTACCTCATCTTGATTATGTCACCATGCCTACATCACTTGTTGACATCATCAAGCAAAATTTGCTTGCTTTCCAAGCCATAGACAAACCGGCCATAGCATGTGTGGGAGCCAAAAATTGGCTTGCTCAACAAACCTTCTAGAATATCCACTTGTTATCATGTTATCATGCCATGTGTGAACCAAAATTGGCTTGCTCATCAAGCCACTTGGTTGCTTACCTCTCCTTGCTTACCTCATCTTTCTTGCATCACCAAGCTAAAAGCTTGCTCTCCAAGGCACAAAGGGAACCAACCATTGTGTGCCATGTGTGCCAAAATTGGCTTGTTCAACAAGCTTGGTTTGCCTTGTTCACCAAGCTTCCCAATGTAACCGAGCAATGTAACCGGCCATTGGCTTAGTTCAACTCTAGTTGGAGGCTTGGTTAGGAATATCCACAAATTCCATAATTCAAAAATTACATACTTACTTACTTTTCTTAAAATTGCACTTTAATCCTTAATGACAAAATATTTGCACTTTAGTCCCTGTGAGGTGGACGGTGTTGGTGGAGCCACTTGGCTTCAATTCCATACATAATGGTCCACTAAATTCCCAAAAATCCTTAAATATAGGGTTTCAGTTCATTTCCCTACTAACTTAATCAATACTAATACTGTTTTTCACTTAAAACAGTACTGTTTCACTAAATTGCAGTCCGGAGTTCATCTTCGTAAAATTGGACTGTGTATGGATTTTTCTTCTGAGAACTTGAAACTGCTAAATCCCCATTGCTCCAAATATTATTCACGATTATTCTAGAGCGATCTCATACCTTGACTTTTTGGTCAACTTTGACTATCTTGGTCAAACTTTGACCATCATGAAATCATGAAATTTCAACACGTCATTTTCCTTAAAATGCCTTATACTGGCCTAAGTAATCCATCGTTGAGTCTCGTAGCTAATTAAATGAGAACTCAAACTTATACCGATATTTCATTCCAAACATGATCTAGACTTAGGTTTTCCTTGTTCAAAGGAAATCTAGAGTCATAAAAATTCGGGTTATTACAAGAGCGATCTCATACCTTGACTTTTTGGTCAACTTTGACTATCTTGGTCAAACTTTGACCATCATGAAATCATGAAATTTCATCACGTCATTTTCCTTAAAATGCCTTAAACTGGCCTAAGTAATCCATCGTTGAGTCTCATAGCTAATTAACCGAGAACTCAAACTTATACCGATATTCTATTCCAAACATGATCTAGACTTAAGTTTTCCTCATTCAAAGGAAATCTAGAGTCATAAAAAATTCGGGTTATTACAGTTATCGGAATTGGGAAGGAGGGGGGACTGGGCTAGTCGGTGTTGGGGGGAGCAGGGTCCATCGCCTGCATCGGGGGGGGGGGGGGGGGGGGGGGGGGGGGGGGGGGGGGGGGGGGGGGGGGGGGGGGGGGGGGGTTGTTATCGGGGTTGGGAAGGAGGGGGGACTGGGCTAGTTGGTGTTGAGGGGAGCAGGGGTCCATCGCCTGCATCGGGGGGGGGGGGGGGGGGAGAGACTGGGTCAATGCTGCTGATGAGGGGGGAGGTGAGGGGTCCGTCACCGACGTCAAGGAAGGGGGTTGGTCTTTAAAAAATTAAATTTTGATTTATTAATCTATATTTTTATGAGGTAAGGTGTATTATAATTATTATATACAAACAACAATTCAGTGGTTAAATTACATCTTAAGGATTTAAAAATAAGCTCTATTAATAAGATATATAAAATGAGCAATTCCTAAGAAAAAATCTTTTATTCTCTATTTGTCTCCTCTCTCTCTCTCTCTCTCTCTCTCTCTCTCTCTCTCTCTTTTTTTTTTTTTCCTCCCTCCCTTCCCCTTGAACAAAAGCAAAAAATAAAAAATAAAAAATAAATAAAATAAAGAAATAAATAAAATAATAAATACTCTATCCCACCCACCTTCTCACCCCCCACCGCGCTTCCGTGTGTCAGCGGAATAAAGAAACCAAAACCAAACAAATGTACTCCCCCTCTCTCTCCCCATTTCTGTTTCTTTCTTCTTCCCTCCGCTCCCTGTGTGTCAGCTGGACCCCCCCCCCCCCCCCCCCCCCCCCCCCCCCCCCTCTCTCTCTCTCTCTCTCTCTCTCTTCCCTTCCCTCCCCGCGTGTCAGATACACAGCAGCGAAAAAAAAAAAAAAACCCAAAACGCATGTTTGAATGGAAGTTGGTGAACAATAGCTCATTTTTAGCGTTCTTGTATAGATAACTGGACCCACACCTTTAGATTTATCTCGTCTGGTATATCGTAATGAATTTATTAAATCTTTTATTCCTCCTATGGTGACTGATGTTTGGATAAGCTGGAGAAAATTCCTTTTCTCCAGAAATTTCGCATATTAAAGTGATCTTTGAGAAAGGGAATGTTGGAATTGAAGTTTCTTTGCACTACAAGTAACAGTAGAGATGACAGTTTCAAAAAAATGTCGTAGTCTATGCGAGTGTCGTCTATATACGCAGAGCTATAGGCGTGAATTTCGCCCAATCCGACAAAATTATTCGAGGCCGTCCTTGGAAAATGGTTGAGATCTGGGTCTGATTGAAACCATATTTCTTAAACAACTTTATGAATTTATCTGGTTTCTCAGTAGACTCAAAATTAACATACTTCTCTATAGCCGATTTTGGAGACAACCCAAGTGAGTTAATAAGGAAAGAAACCTCATTGGAGCAAGAAAATACTTTGTTAAATCATTCTTGGGTTATTGGAACAAGCAGATAACAGATTTGGTTCTCAGGACAGTAATTCTTTGTTTATTTCTTCTTTTCTTTTCTTTTTTCTTTTTTTTTTTTCTTTTTTTTCCAATTGGATTTTGGTTGAATGGTTTTTATAACGCTGTTAAAAACCGAAAAACTGAAACCGACCGTCTAAAACCAAACCGATTAGTACCTCATCAAAACCAAAATTTCCGTTGGAAAACTGAATCGAAAAAGGCATACTCAACACTATTTGTGGCTTCACGGTTTGGATTCTGTTTGAAACCGAAACCGACCAGGTCATAAGTTTATTTGTTTTCATATATAGCATATATAATCTAGTAGTTTACTTTATATATTTAGTAGTTTACTATGATTAGCGTGAACTAATTGAATTTTGAACCTTTTTTTTTTTTTTTTTTGGGACCTAGCAACAACATCAATAAGTTAGACGTTGTAAAACATGATATTTATAATTATTGTACCAAAAAAACACTGAAAACCCACAAAGCAAATCACAAAAAAAAAAAAAAAAAAAAAAAAAAAAAAAAAAAAAGAAGAAGAAGACTGTCTGGTTACTAATGTATACTACCTAGTTACTTTAGGGTTTCCCTCCCAGAAAACGGACTAAACTGACCGAGCAAAACTGAAAGTTCACATGCAGAAAACCGACCTAGCTAGCGTTACCCTGATCGGTTCAGTATTGTATATTGAAAACCGACAAGTTCGGTTTACGTTGTCTTTGGCTTCTGTCCCGCCTATTAGGGATGTCTTTGTTTTTAGCTTTTGTTTTATTTTTGGCTTGCCTGTGAGCGAGTTTAGTACGTAGTCGTTTTGTTTACTTTCTTCGACAGATTTTGTGTTTTTTTTTCCTTTCCCTCTTGTTTAATAACATTCGAGGCAAGTGTTTTTCATAATACTAAAATTAAAGGTTTTGATTTTGTATTGTGTTGTGCTTAATTGGACGTGGGCCCTTTTCCTCTCTATGTCTCTCTGTTGCGCACAAACTGGGGAATGATAACTTTGAAGTCTTGTGTATGGTAGTATGGTCGGTGTGGCTGGACAGGAATCAGCTTGTCTTTTGAAGATAGGATGAGATGTATAATTGTTGTTGGCCCACCTCCTAATAGTTTAAGTTTTTGGGATGGATTGGTAAACTAACATGAGAAGGCCGGTGGAGGTTGTTGAACGGACGGGTAGGACTTTGGGGGACTTTCACTTTTCAAATGGTCTTGATGAGCTTTATTGCAACGAACTCAAGTGCCCAAAACGGTCTGGAAAGCTCCTGCATATGGACGTGTGAAGATAAATATTGTTTCGATTACATAGGTATTGGTGTCGTTGCCCGCGACGACTCCGGTATTGTTCTTGGTGCTGTTTCCAGACGAATGTTTGGGAAGTTCTCTCCCCACATTGGTGAGTGCATGGCGGTTCAAGAAGGGCGACGAGGTTAAGTAACTAAGAGAAGTCTTGTCTCGATTTCTGGGCAAAAATTTAGTTAGGATCAAGTTCGGTGCGATGTTTGCCATATATACTGCTAGGTACGCTTTGGCAATATGACAGAATTGTTTTCCATGAATGGTCATAAAAACACATTTATATCTTCTAGAAACCTAGACGGGGTTTTTTATATTATTTTATATTATTTTTGTTTGTTAAGCTCAAGAGGTCTCGGTAAAGTGTTTCATTTGTCAAGTTCAGTGAATCCTTTAATTATTGGTAGTTTCTATATGTTCTAGAACATATAGGTATTTAAATAAAATCTCCCTAAAGAAGATCAGGTGGCCCTATTTAAAAAAAAAAAAAAATCTAAAAGGAATGTTTTAATAATTCGGAATCACATTAGCCTTGGTAAAAGATAATTTTTTTTGTTTTTTTGCATATGACTTGCACATTATAACCTAAAAAAGGTAATATGATCATTTTTACTTAATCTCAACACAAATTTAAAAAAAAAACTTGAACCTAATTTAATTATAATGTGCAAGTCACCGTCCAAATTTTAACGAATTTGAGAAAAAAGAACTTATAGTTCCAAAATTCATAAATACAGATGATTGATCGTTAGGAAAAAAATTTAGAGACTATATTGTTTAATTCAAAAAATTCCCAAGACATCCGTTCAAAAAAACCATTTTGTTATTTGGCCTTTATCTGTTACCTGTTGTACTGATCAACTCAATCTTCTTTGACCGCATCTATATTCGCCGTGCCTTTTACTTTTTCTTTTCTTCTTTTTTCTCTCTCAATATTCTAACGAGCTATCTACCAACCTCATCCATTTTGCACTACCTTTAATTTATTCAATAACTTCAAGAGGATGTAAAGTGGGATTCTGCCACTTCTTTAAGTTCCTTTTGGTTCTTGTGAGTTGTCTTCTTCTCCCCAAAAAGAAAAAGGCTGAGGTAAGTTTTTCCAAAGTAATTCCTTCGACTATCTTTCGTTGTTTAGGGTTTTAAGATTTTTTTTAATGAACTAAGAGAAGAGATAAGTGATGTCAAGAATTATTAGCATATCCTAATTAGATTGGGATCCAGTAGAAGACCAATTATCTATCAAGTTCCTCACTCTATTAAACCAATTAGGCTAATTAGTTCTTTAAACTACTTCAATTATCGTGGCTAAACATCGGAGAATCATTGTTCAAAAATATGTTTGACCACATTTACTATCATTGCCGAAACTTCTTATCTAAGATGGTGCTAAAAAGTACATTCTCTTATGTTAGAGGGATGAAAAATAAAAAGAGAGAGTAAAGTACCTAGATGAGGAAAAATACAAAAGTGGGAGGTATTATTCTTTCACATTGTTTGGTAGAAGAGAAAGAAAAGAAGAAAGAAAATGTCTAATCTAATACATTCTTACAATTATACCATCCTATAAGTTAGCAAAAATGAAGTTTTGAGGTCCAAATAGTTATTTTAGATGCCAATTTTTTTGTCAAAAATTTTCTTATACTCTTTTGTTTGTATAGTTGAAAAGTTAAAATATATAGTAGGTCCCATAGATTTATAACTTTCTTTCTTCTTATTTCCTAATCTATTGAACAACTTTAAAATTCATTTTCCTCTCTAAAATTCCTACTCTCCTTTATCTACTCTACCAAACATAGTTTTGGTGATGGCAATGTGTCGGTGACCCTATAGAGGAATAAAGACCATGTTAGGTCGTTGTGTAACTAGAGGATGACATGGCAGCATGACATTCTAGATTATGTTTTGGCTTTCTTCCTTTTGGATATTGGCTTCAGTTATGTTATATTACTAGCTTTTATTTATTTTTATTTTATTTTACCAAAATTGAGTGGATGGCTGTGTATGGGATGCTTGCTTAGTAAATATCAACATAATTAGGATGTTTCTAGCAAACAATAATAATAATAATAATTGTTATTATTATTATTGTTGTTGTTATTGGGATGTATTAGTCAATCTGATGCTAGTTGACCTCTCCCTTCCTTTACTTAAAAAATAAAATAAATTTTAATAATATAATTTCTAACTAAACATAATTTATTAAATATATGTATTTAATATTTACAAATTATAAAAAATAACAATTACACTAATGGAAAAAGTATTAAAAACTGACTTAGTGTCAAATTTAAAAAATATATATAAACATTGTACATTAAAAAAAAAAAAAAAAAAACCAACTCTCCTAAATGGACGTCGGCCACACCGGTGCTAGTAGAGGATGAGGCATGGGCATGTCAAACTTGGGTAGAATTCGATTGATATTGTCGCCCCTACTCACTATCTCGTATACACGGCCAATTGTGCCTGGCAGTGGGCCACATGGTTCATGTATTGCTGCAATATGTTAGAAGTGAGATGACGCAGTCTTTTATAACAACCAAAATGTCGTCACTGAAAAATTTGTCGCTATAATGCAATTTCTTTCAGTGCGAATTATCGAATACTTTCAAACAGCAAAAGTCTCTCTCTCTCTCTCTCTCTCTCTCCCTCCCTCCTTATTTCATTGCTAGCTGATTTCAATCTCTCTCTCTCTCCCTCCCTCCCCCCCTCCTTCTCTCTCCCTCCCTCCCTCCCTCCCTATTACATTGCTAGCTGATTTCAATCTCTCTTTCTCTCTCCCTCCCTCCCTCCTTATTACATTGCTAGCTGATTTCAATCTCTCTCTCTCTCTCTCTCTCTAATGCAATTTCTTTCAGTGCGAATTATCGAATACTTTCAAGCAGCAAAAGTCTCTCTCTCTCTCTCCCTCCCTCCTTATTACATTGCTAGCTGATTTCAATCTCTCTCCCTCCCTCCCTCCCTCCCTATTACATTGCTAGCTGATTTCAAAATCTGAGTCTGGAATCTTAACTTTTATCCACCCCATCCTTACTAACATTATGGAAGATGTTTTTGATGTCTTAGGTCTAAAAAATGCTTTTAAAAATATTTGAATGATCTGTGATCAAAAGAGCTCCTAGCTTCCAGAAAGCTTTCAATCAAAGTTACAAAAATATGATTTCTAAATTTCTTTTTAAATAAATCTTGAAACTTGCATTAATTTCAGGACATTATAAACTTCATTTTAAAATTTTTTATTGCTTATCAGAAAATTTTAAAATTAATTCAACGTATTAAGCACTTTTAAAATTGTCGTTCACAACACTTGATGAAAAGTTAAAGGTTTTACTTCTTTTCTTCTATTGCTTAAAAGTAAAAACAGAAACTCTACTAAACAAATGGACCCGATCTCAGTACGTTAAAGGATTGCAGTTGGCTTTAAAGTTGATAATAGCATTACTTAATTAACACCGTACCCAAACTTCTAGCTTTTTCTTTTTCTTTTTCTTATCCCTTTTAATTTAAGGGATGAGATTGGCTATAAATAGAGCCAGGCAAATTACAAGAACTCTGCACCAACACACGAGCTACATTTCTTTTCCTCATCCCAATTAGTTTGTATAAGTACATTATTAATACTATTACAATACCCAAAATGGCAAAAGTAGATAAAGAAATAGTGAACCCATTTTCCATGAGCGATGAAGAGATAAAGCAGAAAATTTATGAAACTCACGCTCACCCTGAGAAGATGTTTGATGTCGATTCTCTTTTCATTATTGTTGAAAACATCCTTATGCATTCAATTGAAATTTCTGAAGAAATAGTTGCGCAGGTATGTAACTCACTTTTCATAATACTGCTATTTTAACTATTAGATTAACTTTTTGATAGTCTGATCTGCGAGTATCGAAGTTCAAAATTCATAGACTCTTTCTATTCATAGATCATACCATTGAAGAATAAATCTAACAGTTAAAAAACAGCATTTACTGGTAGGATACATTAAAATACAATTTCTAACATAAATTTTGCATTTATGAGATTGATCGAAATAAAAAAAATAAAACATGTCTTATGCATTATTGTTGTGACTGATCATCACTGCAGGGTGGTGACCAAGTACATGACTTGGAAAAAAGGGAGAAGAAGACACCCAAACCTGACTTTAGCGTGCCCTTAAGCACGCTTAAGCATAGAGTCTACAAGGTTTATACACTTATTAATCTTTTCAATTAGTGCTTTAGCCAAAGTGCAAACACTATGTCGCGTAAAAATAGGACAATATTATGCATAATGTCCAATTTTAAGTAGTCATATTTCTTTCTTTAATTTGCTGTTTAAATATTAGTCATGCATATTTCGTATTTTCAATAACGATCTGATTCTAGGTGTTTTGTTGCTCCTTATTTTTGATTAAGATCTTATATATGGATCTTCCAAGTTATAAATAATTTTGAAGTTCCGAATAAACATGTACTCTTTTCCTCAACAGTTATTTTTCACGTTAAATTCTGGTTAGATGGTTTTTTTTTTTTTTTTTTAATTTACTATTCATAGATGGGTTGCGTTTTATTTCAGCCTTATGGCCTAGTTTTGCTTTTCCCCTTTTGTCAATACTCTTTGTTTTCTTTTTTCTTTTTTTTTTTTAATTAATAAATTGAGTGAGATGCTTGGTCTGGGTTGAGGCCTCTAAAGATTGCAAATTAGTTGGATATAGAGTCTAGATTCCTCTTATGCCAGTTGCATATTCTCGTTATTCACTGGTTTTTTATGAGGTATTTTAGAGTCTAATTTTCAAATTTATTGTCTTCTTCATTCCTTTTGGCATCAGCCTCGGCTTGTTCTTGTAGGTAATTTTTTGGCTTGTAGTTGGGATGTATTTTCTATCTTTCTTTACTAATTGTATTTTTCTTTTATTTTGATAAAATCGAAGTAAGGGCTTGGTGTGTGAGATGAGATTGCTAGTGTCAACCTAATTAGAATATGTGCTATATAGTTTTTCCTGATATTTGCTGTTTCATGTTATCATTTATATTAGGGGGAAAAAAATCTTCTCATCATTCGCTAAAAAAAATATTTCACCTTGCATCTATAGTATGTGTCACTATTAATATTTTTACTATATTTGCCTAATTGATTACAAATTAAAGATCAAATTGCAGTTCTCATGCAAGGCTCCCGGTGAGGAAACCACACACAACAAAACAATACTGTCGATCCTTAAGAAGCTGCCGAATTTTCCATGGGTGGCGGAGGCAGTGTTGACGCTGGCAGCGTTTGCCATGGAATTTGCATCTTTTTATATATAAAATTATGCATCTTTTTATTTTTATTTTTATTTTTCATTATCTTACATTTTTTTTTTCATTTTCTTACATCTCCCCCCCCCCCCCCCCCCCCCCCCCCCCCACTTTCTCACCCTTAAAAAAAAAAAAAAAAAAACTTTTCCTCTATTTTCTTACTTTCTTATTTTTTTACTTTTTTCCTAAAATCACATTTCTAATATATATGTTGGAATTATATATATATTTTTTGAATATGTAATTTTGATTACAATATGCTAATATGTTATTTAACATTGCTTTTTTATTTGTTTATTTGTTTATTTTTTTTCCTTTTTTTCCTTTTAAATCTTTCTCAGTTTCTCTTTTTCTAAATGAAATTACTTAAAATTCATTTTTTTTATCTTAGATATTCATTTTTAATTACCCTTAAATATTAAAAAAATATATCATCATCATTCTATAACTTTATTTTATTAATCATCACATTATAATATTATACGTGCAAGGAATGTGTCAGCACTAATACATAATATATAAACACACACACACATAGATAGTTATGTAGGCGTAACAGCGTCTTAATGCAAAAAGTTGATTAGTTAATTCTTAAACGAAGTTATTTACTTAAATGAGATCTTTTAAAACAAAAATGTTGCAGAAGAGGACGATCACTATTGGAAGGTCGTGAGAGTCCTCAAAGATCCTACAGATATCGTGGAGGTTTTAAGGAACCTATTTTCCACCAAAGATTATGTACCGCCGCTAATTGCCGGTTCTGCTAAGGTAACGAGTAGTCCTACTTTATATATATAATATATAGACATAGATGTACATACATATATAAGTACAATATAGCTAATTGCCACCATATTTACCTAAAATATGTGTATTTTTAGACTTGTGACTTATTTGGTTGTTTCCTCAATCAAACAGCTAGGGATCGAGGTGCTGAGGAAGAAGCATGTCCTGCTGTTGATTTCAAGCCGAGTAATCTCTCACGCAGAAATTGACTTACTCATTTCCATTCACAACGAGTTATCGACGGCAAAGAAAAAGAACTACGATCAGTACAAGATCGTTTGGGTCCCCATCGTGGAGCAGTGGACCGACGAACCTAAGAAGTTATTCGAGACCGTTCGTTCCAAGATACCGTGTTACATCATAGAGCTGGATAGGGTTACACCCGGCGTCAGGTTCATTAAAAAGGAGTGGGACTTCAATGGCCAGCCAATGGTGGTGGTGATGAACCCGCAAGGGAAGGTGGAAAACCCTAACGCTCTCCACCTCATCCGCTTATGGGGAATAAAGGCCTTTCCTTTCCATCGCAACGATGAAACGCGAATGTTAGACGACAGCAACTGGCTTGGTTCTGTAATGAACGTATTTCCCGACGCAAAAACCTTGGTAATAATTTTGAATCTTCCTCTTCATTGTTTATTATTGTTTTAATCAATGGAGAGAACTAAAATTAAATAGTATGTTTTCATGTTTTCCTTAAAATTCAGCATGTTAATTAGGATGTTTACTCAACGTCTTAATTTGTGAATAAAGAGCGACCAAACTATTTATCATACTTGCTATTATTTATTTCTGAGTGATGAAACGTATGTCGCTTATTTGTCATGAACTACATATATATTTATATATATATGTACTTTCTTTAACTATTATATTGTCGTTTCACAAGTAGGACAAGTTTTATTAGCATGTTATTAGTTTCTGGAGGAAAAGACATGTAATTTTGTTTTCACAAAACAACGCGGCATGTCGTTTCTCAGTGGTGGCATAAAGAGTTAAATTAGGGAATGCCGTTTGCTTCCCAAAATGAATCCCCGAAACGACTATGCGTTTTATTCGAGATATCCTTTTTTCTCTGTGCGCCTATATTATATATATATATATATATATATATATTAGAATAGTAATACATAACATGAAAAGTTTTATCATTATGAATATCTAAGTGTTTAAATTATGTAAATTCTACAAAATTGAAATAATTGTTTTGTCTCTATTTTTTTTTCATTAACAAGTTAGTTTTTACTTTCATAATTTTTTTTTTCGTGATATAAATCAATTTCCTATGGACTTATTAATACAGATGGACAAAGAAGACTACATTTTCTTCTTCGGAGGAAGAACCATGGAGGCCAAAGAGAAGTTCGAAAGCAATTTAAAGGGCATTGCAGGGGATCCAATTATGAAGAGCGCAAATATCACGATCACATGGTATCAAGTTGGGGCGACCGCCAAATTAGAAGCCGAATCATTCTGGAATCGAGTGGAGACCATGTTCTTGCTTAATCTCAATCAAGAGAAGGCGGACCTCGCGAGCAAGCAAGAGATCCAAAAGCTGCTTTCCTATAAGAACGAAGAGGGATGGGCCATACTCAGCAAAGGGCCGGTTGCGATGATCACCGGACGCAGTTCGACGTTCATAAAGGTCTTGGAGGAATTCATTAACTGGAAGGATAAAATTGGAAAGAAGAAGTTCGAAGAGGCTTTCAAAGAGTGCTACAGCGAGATTATGAAGACTGTTTCTCACTGCTGCGGACTTGACATCCCAATTGTGGACGGGAAAGCGCCGGAACGTATGAAGTGCGCCGAATGCGAGCGTACCATGGAGATGTTCATCAGTTACAAGTGCTGCAGCGATGGTGGGTGACTAATTTCTATATATATATATATATATATATATATATATATATATAAGAGTATGTCTATCTATCTCTAATATTATTGTGTGTGATACATGATGAATGTCTTATGGATTTTCTGCGTGTGCATGAGTTACTAATATTTGGCTTGTGGTATGTTCTGATGTGCAATATCAGAAATTAAGCATCCGTTTGGTTCACTCTCTCAAACTCAACTTTTCAACTCAAATTTTGTGTTTTTCCTCAAAAGTCTTTATCTTTTTCCCAAAAAGTTTTTTTTCTTTTCTGAAAAGTCAACAAAATTTACTATTTCAACTTCAAAAACACAATTCAAACTAACGAACCAAACGAACCCTAAATCTCTTATAATACGGATATTGTTCTGTACACTGTTTGGTGTGCAATGAATATATAAAGCAGCTTTGTGTGTCTAATATTTATGTTTTAAGTGCTTTTCTTTAAATTATAGTGAAGGCAGACCACTATAAGGTGATTTAGGACATCTCAATTAAATTGGCACATACCTCTTAAACCCCATATCGCACACTAAGCATCTATTAAAAATAAAAATGAAAGTAATAAAATAAAATAAAATAAAAGGGAAAAGGAAAAGCGCGGGAAGGTGCAAAATGAAAAACAACCATGCACATATATAGACATGAAACAAGAACTAAAACTAACGACAATCAGGAAGATAATCCCAAAAATCAGAGTCAGAACTAAGATATTGCAAGGGCCTTAAAAAAAAGGGACATATTTGATAAATGGGGACGGTACAAGATATTGTCATTTCTTTATATACTAGTTCTTTAAGCACGTGATATGCACGTGTATGCTAAGCTCGTTAAATTTTTTTATTAATTTTTAAGATGGTATTTATGGAAAATTAATAGAAATAAATTATAAAGACCAAAAAAATAAAAGGACTGAAATATTAAAAATAGATTAATATATAAAAAAAGATTAAAATTAAAAAATTAAAAAAAATTGTTTGAAAGATAATGTTTTAATATTTTTTAAATCAATTTGATTTATTTATAATGAAATATGTAAAAGAAATTACAACAAAATAGAAAAATATACAAAATATGAAATAAATCTTTTCTTTGAAATATGAAATACATAGAAATTATTTTTAAAATTTTAAAAAATAAATACATTAAGATAATTAAATTATATATTATAAACTTTTAGATATATAATAAATAGATTTTATGAATCTTACATGACATGTAATATGTATTATTTAATAATTCATATAATATTTAATAACAGTACAAAAACATTCAAATAATATTTTTTTCTCCCTCACTACATTAACCACACATATTTCCCCTCCCCCTTCTCCCTTTCCCAAAAAAAACCCAGAAACAAAAACCCAAAAAAAAAAAAATTTCTTTCTCTCACTCCCTCGAAAAGAGAAGCAAAAAAAAAAACAAAAAAACAAAAAACGTGTGATAACCCGAATTTTTATGACTCTAGATTTCCTTTGAACAAGGAAAACCTAAGTCTAGATCGTGGTTGGAATGGAATAACAGTATAAGTTTGAGTTCTCATTTAACTAGTAACGAGACTCAACGATGGATTACTTAGGCCAGTTTAAGGCATTTTAAGGAAAATGACGTGATGAAATTTCATGATTTCATGATGGTCAAAGTTTGACCAAGATAGTCAAAGTTGACCAAAAAGTCAAGGTATGAGATCGCTCTAGAATAATCGTGAATAATATTTGGAGCAATGGGGATTTAGCAGTTTCAAGTTCTAAGAAGAAAAATCCATACACAGTCCAATTTTACGAAGATGAACTCCGGACTGCAATTTAGTGAAACAGTACTGTTTTAAGTGAAAAACAGTATTAGTATTGATTAAGTTAGTAGGGAAATGAACTGAAACCCTATATTTAAGGATTTTTGGGAATTTAGTGGACCATTATGTATGGAATTGAAGCCAAGTGGCTCCACCAACACTGTCCACCTCACAGGGATTAAAGTGCAAATATTTTGTCATTAAGGATTAAAGTGTAATTTTAAGAAAAGTAAGTAAGTATGTAATTTTTGAATTATGGAATTTATGGATATTCCTAACCAAGTTTCCAACTAGAGTTGAACTAAGCCAATGGTTGGTTACAAATTTAGTTAGCTTGGTTGCATTGGAACAAGCAATTAAGCTAGAGATAAGTTTGAGAAGATTTTTCTTTGCTTCCCACATGCTATGGTCGGTTTTTTCATCCTTGGAAAAACAAGGAAATATGCTTAGGTAAGCAAGGTGACACAAGCAAGGAGAGATAAACAATCAAGAAGCTTAGTGAGCAAGCCAATTTTGGTTCACACATGGCTTGATAGCATGGTGACAAGTGTATGTTCTAGAAAGGCTTGTGGAGCAAGCCAATTTTTGGCTCCCACATGCAAAGGCCGGTCCTTGAAGCCTTAAAGGGCAAGGGAATTTGTTTGGGATGATGTCACCAAGGTGACATAGGCTAGGTGATGCAAGCTTGGCTTGTTGAGCAAGCACTTGCATCCTTAGTCTTCATGGCCGACCACATCATCTAGGGGGGGGGACACCTCATCAAATTCTCATTGGATTTTAGGGAAAGAAGTCTTCCCTTGTTCTCCAAGGGAATGGCTAGCCAATAAGGCCACACCACATCACCTAAGGGGGGGCTTGTTGAGCAAGTAAACCCTTAGATGTAATTAGGAAAAACTTTAGCTTTTCATTCTCTTTTTCCTTCCACTAGAAGCCGAACTTCAAGGGAGAAGAAAGACCATGTGTTGGTCGGTTTTTCTTGAGCAAAAAGCTAGAAAAAAATTAGAAGAAAAAGCTAGAAAGAAAGGAAGAGAAAGGAAGGTGTGGAGGCCGAAAATTTGGAGAGAAATTCCATAGAGGGGAAACCGGATTTCTTGAGCAAGGAGTTAGAAGAAAAAGTTTAGATCCAAAGTTAGATCTAATCTCAAGAAGTAAAGGTAATCCTATTCTCCTAAACCCCTCTAGTTCTTTAATTAAGTTTTGATTTAAATTTGTGTATTTTCATGTGGGAGAGGCCGAAAATTTGAAACCCCAATTGGAGGGGAAATCCGGACTTGTTGGCAGCCAAAAAGGAAGGTATAAATCCTCTAACCCTAAGTGTTTTATTTAAATTTCATTTGGAAAATTTAAATGTATTTCAAGCTTGATTTGTATGAGCATAAGCTCATTTAATTTTCTGCCCTAATTAGGATTTTAGGGTTGTGTTTGATTGATGTATGGTGTTGCAAATCAAACGTTTTGCAAACCCTGGTTTGGTGCAAGAACACCCAAGGGTTTTGCTTTGCATGAAGATGTTTAAATGATATATGACTGCATGTGTTACGTTAGAAGCACTGCAGGTCGTCGTAGGCTCACGGCCGAAGCCGTTCGAGGTAGTGTGCACGTAAAATTTACGTAAAACGAACTTAAAACCGAAAACTGCCATTTTCGGGTAAAACTGACCAGTTTCGGGAAAAGGGAAATTTGAGGCACTTAGAGGCTGAATTTGGAGAAACTTAAAACACGAAAGTTGTTCGGAACGATTTTTCCTAGGGGGTCACGTGAACCGTTTTCAAAAATAAGGCCCCAATGGCCTCCGTTTACCCCAAAACCCGTGGCTAATCCCCAGACCCAGTTTTCACTCAGTTTTTCGGGGTCAGCCAGTTTCAAACAAAAACTGGGACGAATCTAGGACGAATTGGAATTTTTGCAAAACACGAAAGTTTTAGTATTTTTCGAGAGCTATAACTTTCGTGAAGAAAAATTTTTCAGATTACGAACCGATTTTTAAACTGGGATCATTTTTCGAAGGGTGCGCAGGGAATCCGAAAATTCCTGCACCACTAGCTTTATAAATGTCTCTAGAAAACTATTTTTCTACTACAAACTATTGTTTTGATTATGGAAAACTGTTTCAAGGGCAGTTTTCAACCTCAAATGATTTTATAAAGCACTAATCCAAGAGTTTGGATTTTTACGATTTAAGTAAAGGATTTTTATAAGTTAAGAATGAAGTTTTGGGATTAATTTCCCTAAATTTTCCAAGTAAGGGAAAATAGAATTTTTGAGATAAAATTGTAAGCAAGCCGATTACGGACCGTAACCGGGAATAGTACCCGAGTTACTAGGCTTAGCCCAAGGCCCAAGGTTGACCCAACAATGGTTGACCATAGTTGACCAAAGTTGACCATTGTTGACCATAGTTGACTTTGGTTGACTAACAAGTGGATTTTAGTTTGACCTTAAGGGTTACCCAAGATAACCCTAAATGATACCAAGATTAATAAATTGGACTAAGATATAGGGTTACTATTTGTAACCCAGTAAGACATCTAGTATTGGGGACATACAACTAGGATTATGTAGACATGTTGGTTGATCACCAACATTCCACGATACTAATTAGACCCTTACCTATGTCCTTCAACAAGCAGGAGGAAACCTGCAGCTGTACCCAGAGGAGAAGCAGCACTACGTAGGACATAACGAGAGAGGTAAGTACAACTCCGCCTGCAGCATAGGCCCTTTGTTGTTACTTGCCTGATGTGATGTGCTGATATGTGATGCCATAATGTGTTATGCTATGCTATGGCTATGATGTGCTAAGTTATGTTATGACATGTTATGCCATGTTTACAAAAATGCCATGTTTTCAAGAAGGCCATGTTATGGCTAATGTTGATTATGTTATAATATTGTGACATCATGAAGCATGTTCACTAATATTAAACCACTTGGTAGGAACAAGACAAGTAGAATGTTGTGTCATGCCGACTTGCCACAAAGGCGGGTTTAAATGGTATGGTTCATGGTTTGAGTTGGATTGGAAGGCTACCTAAACTACTCCATGTTAAACTTTGTGTTTCATGGTTTGGGTTAAAACGGACTGCCACCTTCAACCATTCCTTGGCTATGTACCACGGTACGAGCACACATGATATGTAAAGGAATAGAACTAAATTATGTTATAAATCCATAATTGATTCATAAGAGATTATAATTGGTTCATGCACAATGATATGTTTTGTGTCGCGGATGTGATAGTTGTACTTGCTGAGTGAAAGCTCACGTCTTACGTCTATGCTGTAGGTAAGTATCCTGCCAGCAATCTCTGATGCAATACTGTGGAAGGCTGGTGCTGCGGACTGTGAAATGTGGGATGGACACTGCCACAGCTTTTGAAAAAAAATATATATACTCTATAAAATATGTTGTAATGAAAAAAGGGTTTTCGTATTTTCATGACGTTTTAAGTATGGATGACAAAGTTTATATAAGGCAAGCAAGTTGCCTCTTGTGGTACCAACCCACATTAGTTCGGGTTTGGCCTACAACATGATTTAGATGGCCTTCAAGGAAGGTTTGAAAGTTCGGTACTCGAGGAAGTACCTACCAGTCAGTTGAAAGTTTTAAAATAAAGTTCAAAAAAAAAAAAAAAGGGTTTAAAAAAAAAGAAAATCTTTCCCAAATTTTCCGCAAGTTTAATTTAAGTATATAAGTAAGGTGACGACCCGGCCCACGTCTACGTAGTCGTTCCCCTACGTAGATGGTGTAAGTCGGGGCGTGACAAAACGTCTCCCTCTCTTTCTCACCATTCCCAAATGAAATTTAAATAAAACACTTAGGGTTAGAGGATTTATACCTTCCCTTTTGGCTGCCAACAAGTCCGGATTTCCCCTCCAATTGGGGTTCCAAATTTTCGGCCTCTCCCACATGAAAATACACAAAATTTGAATCAAAACCTAATTAAAGAACTAGAGGGGTTTAGGAGTATTGGATTACCTTTACTTCTTGAGATTAGATCTAACTTTGGATCTAAACTTTTTCTTCTAACTCCTTGCTCAAGAAATCCGGTTTCCCCTCTATGGAATTTCTCTCCAAATTTTCGGCCTCCACACCTTCCTTTCTCTTCCTTTCTTTCTAGCTTTTCTTCTAATTTTTCTCTAGCTTTTTGCTCAAGAAAAACCGACCAACACATGGTCTTTCTTCTCCCTTGAAGTTCGGCTTCTAGTGGAAGGAAAAAGGGGAGTTGAAAAGCTAAAGTTTCCTAATTACATCTAAGGGTTTACTTGCTCAACAAGCCCCCCCTTAGGTGATGTGGTGTGGCCTTATTGGCTAGCCATTCCCTTGGAGAACAAGGGAAGACTTCTTTCCCTAAAGTCCAATGATGATTTGATGAGGTGTCCTCCCCCCCTTGGTGTGGTCGGCCATGAAGGCTTGGAATGCAAGTGCTTGCTCAACAAGCCATTGCTTGCATCACCTAGTTTATGTCACCTTGGTGACATCATCACCAAAAATTCCCTTGCCCTTTAAGGCTTCAAGGACCGGCCATGAGGTGCCAAGTGGAGCCTTGTTACTTGTGGTGCATGGAATCCCTTCTAGCTTATCTCTATCTTGGTTTTTCTTGCTCACCAAGTAGCTAAAAGGTAACTAAGCTTGCTCTCCAAGCCACCAAGGAGAACCGGCCCTACTAGGTGCATGAACCAAGATTTTTGCTTGTTCACCAAGCTTCTAACAAACGGCTAATCAATGAGTGTGAGCCAAAAATGGCTTGCTCACCAAGCTACTTGGTTTGATTACCTTATCCTTGCTTGTGTCACCTTGCTTGCCTAAGCATGCTTACCTAAGCACATTTCCTTGTTTTCCAAGGATGAAAAACCGACCATAGCATGTGGGAAGCAAAGAAAAATCTTCTCAAACTTATCTCTAGCTTAATTGCTTGTTCCAATGTAACCAAGCTAACTAAATTTGTAACCAACCATTGGCTTAGTTCAACTCTAGTTGGAGACTTGGTTAGGAATATCCATAAATTCCATAATTCAAAATTACATACTTACTTACTTTTCTTAAAATTGCACTTTAATCCTTAATGACAAAATATTTGCACTTTAGTCCCTATGAGGTGGACAGTGTTGGTGGAGCCACTTGGCTTCAATTCCATACATAATGGTCCACTAAATTCCCAAAAATCCTTAAATATAGGGTTTCAGTCCATTTCCCTACTAACTTAATCAATACTAATACTGTTTTTCACTTAAAACAGTACTGTTTCACTAAATTGCAGTCCGGAGTTCATCTTCATAAAATTGGACTGTGTATGGATTTTTCTTCTTAGAACTTGAAACTGCTAAATCCCCATTGCTCCAAATATTATTCACGATTATTCTAGAGCGATCTCATACCTTGACTTTTGGTCAACTTTGACTATCTTGGTCAAACTTTGACCATCATGAAATCATGAAATTTCAACACGTCATTTTCCTTAAAATGCCTTATACTGGCCTAAGTAATCCATCGTTGAGTCTCGTTACTAGTTAAATGAGAACTCAAACTTATACCGATATTCCATTCCGAACATGATCTAGACTTAAGTTTTCCTTGTTCAAAGGAAATCTAGAGTCATAAAAATTCGGGTTATTACATTCTACCCTCCTTAAAAGATTTTCGTCCTCGAAAATTAGAATAATTCTAGGTGGCTTTTCATCAGGTCCACTATAAATTCATTGTAGTTTATTCTCATTTGAATATCTTAATAAGATCAGGTCTTTTATATAGAACCATAATCTTCTTTCATGTTCTATCATATCCTTATACTTCCATATTCCATCATGCATACTTTCCTTTCATACTGCATCACAAGAACTATTTACATGAAAACTGAGCAAGTATATCATATAACTTGCCATGTTTGAAAAGCAAATTTATAACTTTTCCATATTTTAAAAACATATCACACATAGCTTTTTATATTTGAAAAGCATATTGTGTTTTATTATCTTGTCTTAACATGTGGGCCCATAGTGTACGTACCAAAAGCGCGCAGTCTCCAGATAAAGCTAGGGTTTGCAAGGCCCTAACAGTTCTGGGAATTTTAACTGGACCCTTCACGATCACGAATTTCGATCACGGAAGGTAATACTAAACTGTAGCCTCCTTAACTAGGGGAGGTTGGTACGACACCTTACTGTTACTTATCTGTTTATGTATCTTAATATGTTATTACATTTAAGATACTTTTTGGAATCTTTTCCAATTCAATCATGAAAATCAATAATAAATAGTATTGTTGAAAACATATTACTGTTCAAGTGATGCAATAGAAAGTATCCTTGTACCAACTAGCTACTTGTCAGCTAGTAGAAACGTTCTTCTTGCCTTTAGCATTTCCTTTAAAGCTCAAAGGCATAATCATAGTTCTAAGGGATATCTAAAACTCCCAATCATCATCTCAAAATTTCCATTACTTAAATGGTTGCCTTCCGTCGACCTTAATTATCAATTATATGTCGACTTCAGGGTTGGTGCCATCGACCTTAACCTAATAAATTGTTGTTGGTAGCATATTGCTTATTTGCTACCCCCAAACTAAGACATCCTCAAAATCTTCCCCATATCTAATATTTCTCTTATGGGGTAAAAGTTTCACAATCATGAAACTTTTAACTTTCATGGTCTCAATCCAATTCCTCAAATGGAAAGATTCCTTATCATTACTATACCCAAAATGAGACGATAGGCTATCTAGTCTTAGAGCCTACTCATTCTTGTTGCTATTCTAGCGATCATCATATCGTGAGTTTAGTTTATCCCTCACGCTTCCACTGTGCGATTCTGATTCACTGGCAATAAACGCCCATAAACTCGTTCGGATAAACATGTCAGCTGCAACATCGCTGACGTATCTTCTCATGTACATATTCTGGTACATCTCGATATTGTGGTAATACATGGGCGACCCTTGCTGTCGTCAAGAAATCCATTTAGGAATCTCCTCTCAAGATCCTCTTGGCCAAGGCTCCTTGCACGAGCTTCCTTGACTAGACGTCGGCTCGACTGGCAAGCACATCCTGAAGATGCATCCCTGCATGACATAATCTGAGGAGGGTCTCCATATCGTGCAACCACTCCTTGGGTCTTATTGAAGACGCGACGCTTCTCCACCATTCCTCGGAATGTCAACGGAGCCTCGTGGTCCTCTTCAGTTCGACCCAAATTTAACACTAGATACATGCTATTCTAATAATCTTATAAAACAAAGTAAGAAAATAAACTTACAAAACTGTGGCGCTGGCAGCAGAACTGTGAAACTGGATGGCAGGAACTCTGCTCTGATACCAAACTGTCACGCCCCGACTTACACCATCTACGTAGGGGAACGACTACGTAGACGTGGGCCGGGTCGTCACCTTACTTATATACTTAAATTAAACTTGCGGAAAATTTGGGAAAGATTTTTTTTTTTTTTTCCTTATAAACCTTTTTCTTTTTAAAACTTTTAACTTGAACTTTATCCTCAAACTTACACTTACTGATAGATACTTCCTCGAGTACCGAACTTTCAAACCTTCCTTGAAGGCCATCTAAATCATGTTGTAGACCAAACCCGAACTAATGTGGATTGGTACCACAAGAGGCAACTTGCTTGCCATACATACATAAACCTCGTCCTTCATACTTAAAATGTCATGAAAATATGAAAATCCTTTTTTCATTACAACATATTTTATATATATATATATATATATATATTTTGTTTAAAAGCCGTGGCAGTGTCCATCCCACATTTCACAGTCCGCAGCACCAGCCTTCCACAGTATTGCATCAGAGATTGCTGGCAGGATACTTACCTACAGCATAGACGTAAGACGTGAGCTTTCGCTTAGCAAGTACAACTATCACATCCGCGACACAAAACATATCATTGTGCATGAACCAATTATAATCTCTTATGAATCAATTATGGATTTATAACATAATTTAGTTCTATTCCTTTACATATCATGTGTGCTCGTACCGTGGTACATAGCCAAGGAATGGTTGAAGGTGGCAATCCGTTTTAACTCAAACCATGAAACACAAAGTTTAACATGGAGTAGTTTAGGTAGCCTTCCAATCCAACTCAAACCATGAACCATACCATTTAAACCTGCCTTTGTGGCAAGTCGGCACGACACAACATTCTACTTGTCTTGTTCTTACCAAGTGGTTTAACATTAGTGAACATGCTTCATGATGTCACAATATTATAACATAATCAACATTAGCCATAACATGGCCTTCTTGAAAACATGGCATTTTTGTAAACATGGCATAACATGTCATAACATAACTTAGCACATCATAGCCATAGCATAGCATAACACATTATGGCATCACATATCAGCACATCACATCAGGCAAGTAACAACAAAGGGCCTATGCTGCAGGCGGAGTTGTACTTACCTCTCTCGTTATGTCCTACGAAGTGCTGCTCCTCCTCTGGGTACAGCTGCAGGTTTCCTCCTGCTAGTTGAAGGACATAGGTAAGGGTCTAATTAGTATAATTGGAATGTTGGGGATCTAACCAACATGTCTACATATTCCTAGTTGTATGTCCCCGATACTAGATGTCTTACTGGGTTACAAATAGTAACCCTATATCTTAGCCCAGTTTATTAATCTTGGTATCCTTTAGGGTTATCTTGGGTAACCCTTAAGGTCAAACTAAAATCCACTTGTTAGTCAACCAAAGTCAACAATGGTCAACTTCGGTCAACTATGGTCAACCATTGTTGGGTCAACCTTGGGCCTTGGGCTAAGCCCAGTAACTCGGGTACTATTCCCGGTTACGGTCCGTAATCGGCTTGCTTACAATTTTATCTCAAAAATTCTATTTTCCCTTACTTGGAAAATTTAGGGAAATTAATCCCAAAACTTCATTCTTAACTTATAAAAATCCTTTACTTAAATCGTAAAAATCCAAACTCTTGGATTAGTGCTTTATAAAATCATTTGAGGTTGAAAACTGCCCTTGGAACAGTTTTCCATAATCAAAACAATAGTTTGTAGTAGAAAAATAGTTTTCTAGAGACATTTATAAAGCTAGTGGTGCAGGAATTTTCGGATTCCCTGCACACCCTTCGAAAAACGATCCCAGTTTAAAAATTGGTTCGTAATCTGAAAAAGTTTTCTTCACGAAAGTTGTAGCTCTCGAAAAATACTAAAACTTTCGTGTTTTGTAAAAATTCCAATTCGGCCTAGATTTGTCCCAGTTTTTGTTTGAAACTGGCTGACCCCGAAAAACTGAGTGAAAACTGGGTCTGGGGATCAGCCACGGTTTTGGGGTAAACGGAGGCCATTGGGGCCTTATTTTGAAAAACTGTCCACGTTTTCCCCTAGGAAAAACCCTTCCGAACAACTTTCATGTTTTAAGTTTCTCCAAATTCGGCCTCTAAGGGCCTCAAATTTCACTTTTCCCGAAACTGGTCAGTTTTACCCGAAAATGGCAGTTTTCGGTTTTAAGTTCGTTTTTCGTAAATTTTACATGAACACTACCTCGAACGGCTTCAGCCGTGAGCCTACGACAACCTGCAGTGCTTCTAACGTAACACATGCAGTCATATATCATTTAAACATCTTCATGCAAAGCAAAACCCTTGGGTGTTCTTGCACCAAACCGGGGTTTGCAAAACGTTTGGTTTGCAACACCATACATCAATCAAACACAACCCTAAAATCCTAATTAGGGCATAAAATTAAATGAGCTTATGCTCATACAAATCAAGCTTGAAATACATTTAAATTTCCCAAATGAAATTTAAATAAAACACTTAGGGTTAGAGGATTTATACCTTCCCTTTTGGCTGCCAACAAGTCCGGATTTCCCCTCCAATTGGGGTTCCAAATTTTCGGCCTCTCCCACATGAAAATACACAAAATTTGAATCAAAACCTAATTAAAGAACTAGAGGGGTTTAGGAGTATTGGATTACCTTTACTTCTTGAGATTAGATCTAACTTTGGATCTAAACTTTTTCTTCCAACTCCTTGCTCAAGAAATCCGGTTTCCCCTCTATGGAATTTCTCTCCAAATTTTCGGCCTCCACACCTTCCTTTCTCTTCCTTTCTTTCTAGCTTTTCTTCTAATTTTTCTCTAGTTTTTTGCTCAAGAAAAACCGACCAACACATGGTCTTTCTTCTCCCTTGAAGTTCGGCTTCTAGTGGAAGGAAAAAGGGGAGTTGAAAAGCTAAAGTTTCCTAATTACATCTAAGGGTTTACTTGCTCAACAAGCCCCCCCTTAGGTGATGTGGTGTGGCCTTATTGGCTAGCCATTCCCTTGGAGAACAAGGGAAGACTTCTTTCCCTAAAGTCCAATGATGATTTGATGAGGTGTCCTCCCCCCCTTGGTGTGGTCGGCCATGAAGGCTTGGAATGCAAGTGCTTGCTCAACAAGCCATTGCTTGCATCACCTAGTTTATGTCACCTTGGTGACATCATCACCAAAAATTCCCTTGCCCTTTAAGGCTTCAAGGACCGGCCATGAGGTGCCAAGTGGAGCCTTGTTACTTGTGGTGCATGGAATCCCTTCTAGCTTATCTCTATCTTGGTTTTTCTTGCTCACCAAGTAGCTAAAAGGTAACTAAGCTTGCTCTCCAAGCCACCAAGGAGAACCGGCCCTACTAGGTGCATGAACCAAGATTTTTGCTTGTTCACCAAGCTTCTAACAAACGGCTAATCAATGAGTGTGAGCCAAAAATGGCTTGCTCACCAAGCTACTTGGTTTGATTACCTTATCCTTGCTTGTGTCACCTTGCTTGCCTAAGCATGCTTACCTAAGCACATTTCCTTGTTTTCCAAGGATGAAAAACCGACCATAGCATGTGGGAAGCAAAGAAAAATCTTCTCAAACTTATCTCTAGCTTAATTGCTTGTTCCAATGTAACCAAGCTAACTAAATTTGTAACCAACCATTGGCTTAGTTCAACTCTAGTTGGAGACTTGGTTAGGAATATCCATAAATTCCATAATTCAAAATTACATACTTACTTACTTTTCTTAAAATTGCACTTTAATCCTTAATGACAAAATATTTACACTTTAGTCCCTGTGAGGTGGACAGTGTTGGTGGAGCCACTTGGCTTCAATTCCATACATAATGGTCCACTAAATTCCCAAAAATCCTTAAATATAGGGTTTCAGTCCATTTCCCTACTAACTTAATCAATACTAATACTGTTTTTCACTTAAAACAGTACTGTTTCACTAAATTGCAGTCCGGAGTTCATCTTCGTAAAATTGGACTGTGTATGGATTTTTCTTCTTAGAACTTGAAACTGCTAAATCCCCATTGCTCCAAATATTATTCACGATTATTCTAGAGCGATCTCATACCTTGACTTTTGGTCAACTTTGACTATCTTGGTCAAACTTTGACCATCATGAAATCATGAAATTTCAACACGTCATTTTCCTTAAAATGCCTTATACTAGCCTAAGTAATCCATCGTTGAGTCTCGTTACTAGTTAAATGAGAACTCAAACTTATACCGATATTCCATTCCAAACATGATCTAGACTTAAGTTTTCCTTGTTCAAAGGAAATCTAGAGTCATAAAAATTCGGGTTATTACATATAGAGGATCGCCTCAATGAAGGTTGCATCCTCTTTGTGTCTAACAGGGTGTTTTCACTATTTTTCAGAAACATACGAGTCTTTTTTCTACTTTGTAGAGATTTATCCTCTATTGAGACTAGTTTAAATTTATATCCTCTCTCCTTTGAGACTAGTTTAAATTTTATATCCTCTCTCCTTCCCTTTAGACAAAGCGGTTATTGTCCCTGACACTTAGGCTAATCCATGTTTGGTTATGACATGTGTCTTTGGACTTTAGCATGTTTTGAGTCTTAAACCGCTAATTAGCGGTTATGCTTCTGCATCTCCCGGGATAGTGGGATAGTGGCTCTTCTTCGAGATTCCAGAAGTCTCAACATCATCTAGTGGAACTAGAAGAAAATGCTTCTCCAGTCTCCTACTGTCTTTTATGTCCTTAGAGTTAGCCTCGACACATGAAGCTCATTTCATAACCTCTCGCGATAGAAGACATACCTCTCGCGATAGAGGACATATCCAATTACTTCTCACAGTAGAGGGCATACCTCTCACGGTAGAGGATATGCCTCTTGCGGTAGAGGACATATCCAATTACCTCTCATGATAGAGGATATCTCAAGCCTATCCAGCTCTCACAATAGAGGTCAACTGGGGTGTAAAAAAAAAAAGCCCCAACAACTCCCCCCTCCCCACTCTCTCTCTTCGTGACTTTCACGAGAAGAAGGAAAAAACAATAAATTAATAAAAACAAAAAGACTAAAATGTTAAGAATAGACCCATACAAAGAAAGGACTAAAATGTTATAAAATTAAATTTCTTATAAATATATATATATATATAAATATTTATAGGAATACTAAGAAAATTACGATAAAATCCTTTTTATATAATTTATAAACCGTTCAGATGTAATCAAATGGCTGAGATGTTATTTGTGTACGGTAATGATCATACAGTTTACCTTACAGTAGTATTTGACTAAGAAATTATAAAATAAAATAAAAAGAATTTTAAAAAAATCCACCTTCACTGGTGGAAGGTTGGGGGGAGGGGGGGAGGAAACATTTTTGTTATCGGGGTTGGGAAGGAGGGGGGACTGGGCTAGTCGGTGTTGGGGGAAGCGGGGGTCCATCACTGGCATTTGGGGGGGGGGGGGGAGGGGGGGGGAGAGACTGGGTCAACGCCGACGCGGGGGAAGGTGGGGGGGTCCGTCACCGACGTCAAGGAAGGGGATTGGTCTTTAAAAAATTAATTTTTTATTTATTAATCTATACTAATATAAGGTAAGGTATATTATAATTATTATATATAAATAACATTTCAGTTGTTAAATTACATCTTAACAGTTTAAAAATAAGCTCTATCAATAAGATATATAAAATGAACCATTCCTAAGAAAAAATCTTTTATTCTTTATTTTTCTCCTCTCTCTCTCTCTCTCTCTCTCTCTCACTTCATACTCTCTCTGTTTTTTTTTTTTTTTTTTTTTTTTTTCTCCTCTCCCTCCCTGCCTTCCCCTTGAACAAAAGCAAAAAAAAAAAAAATAAATAAATAATAAATACTCTATCTCACTCACCTCTCTCACCACCCCCCACCCATCCACCGCGCTTCCGTGTGTCAGCGGAATAAAGAAACCAAAACCAAACAAAAGTACTCCCCCTCTCTCTCCCCATTTCTCTTTCTTTCTTCTTCCCTCCCCTCTCCCTGTGTGTCAGCTGGACAGCAGCCCAAAAACCCCCACTATCTCTCTTTCTCTCTCTCCCCTTCCCTCCCCTCCTCTCCCCGCGTGTCAGATACACAGCAGCGAAAAAAAAAAACCCAAAACGCATGTTTGAATGAAAGTTGGTGAACAATAGCTCATTTTTAGCATTCTTGTATAGATAACTGGACCCACTCCTTTAGATTTATCTCGCCTGTTATATCGTAATGAATATTTCAATCTTTTATTCCTATGGTGACTGATGTTTGGATAAGCTGGAGAAAATTCCTTTTCTCCAGAAATTTCGCATATTAAAGTGATCTAATTGAGAAAGGGAATATTGGAATTAAAGTTTCTTTGCACTACAAGTAACAGTAGAGATGACAGTTTCAAAAAAATGTCGTAGTCTATGCGAGTGTCGTCTATATACGCGGAGCTATAGGCGTGAATTTCGCCCAATCCGACAAAATTATTCAAGGCCGTCCTCGGAAAATGGTTGAGATCTGGGTCTGGTTGAAACCATATTTCTTAAACAACTTTATGAATTTATCTGGTTTCTCAGTGGACTCAAAATTAACATACTTCTCTATAGCCGATTTTGGAGACAACCCAAGTGAGTTAATAAGGTAAGAAACCTCATTGGAGCAAGAAAATACTTTGTTACATCATTCTTGGGTTATTGGAACAAGCAGATAACAGATTTGGTTCTCAGGACGGTAATTCTTTGTTTAATTAGTTTTTTTTTTTTTTTTTTTTTTTTTTTTTTCCAATTGGATTTTGGTTGAATGGTTTTTATAACGCTGTTTTTAAAACCGAAAAACTGAAACCGACCGTCTAAAACCGAACCGATTGGTGCCTCATTAAAACCAAAATTTCCGTTGGAAAACTGAATCGAAAAAGGCATACTCAACACTATTTGTGGTTTCACGGTTTGGATTCTGTTTGAAACCGAAACCAACCAGGTCATAAGTTTATTTGTTTTCATATGTAGCATTTATAATCTAGTAGTTTACTTTATATATTTAGTAATTTACTATGTTTAGCGTGTACTAATTGAACTTTGAACCTTTTTTTTTTTTTGGACCTAGCAACAACACCAATAAGTTAGACGTTGAAAAACATGATATTTATAATTATTGTACGAAAAAAACACTGAAAACCCACAAAGCAAACCACCAAAAAAAAAAAACTGTCTGGTTACTAATGTATACTACCTAGTTACTTTAGGGTTTCCCTCCCAGAAAACGGACTAAACTGACCGAGCAAAACTGAAAGTTCACATGCAGAAAACCGACCTAGCAAGCGTTACCCTGATCGGTTCATTACTTAGTTTTGTATATTGAAAACCGACAAGTTCGGTTTACGTTGTCTTCGGCTTCTGTCCCGCCTATTAGGGATGTCTTTGTTTTTAGCTTTTGTTTTATTTTTGGCTTGCCTGTGAGCGAGTTTAGTACGTAGTCGTTTTATTTTCTTTCTTCGACAGATTTTGTGTTTTTTTCCTTTCCCTCTTGTTTAATAACATTCGAGGCGGCAAGTGTTTTTCATAATACTAAAATTAAAGGTTTTGATTTTGTATTGTGTTCTGCTCAATAGGACCTGGGCCTTTTTCCTCTCTATGTCTCTCTGTTGCGAACAAACTGGGGAATGATAACTTTGAAGTCTTGTGTATGGTGGTATGGTCGGTGTGGCTGGACAGGAATCAGCTTGTCTTTTGAAGATAGGATGACATATAAAACTGTTGTTAGTCCATCTCCTAATAGTTTAAGTTTTTGGGATGGATTGGTAAACTAATATGAGAAGGCCGATGGAGGTTGTTGAACGGACAGGACTTTGGGGGACTTTCACTTTTCAAATGGTCTTGATGAGCTTTATTGCAACGAACTCAAGTGCCCAAAACGGTCTGGAAAGCTCCTGCATATGGGCGTGTGAAGATAAATATTGTTTCGATTACATTGGTATTGGTGTTGTTGCCCGCGACGACTCCGGTATTGTTCTTGGTGCTGTTTCCAGACGGATGTTTGGGAAGTTCTCTCCCCACATTGGTGAGTGCATGAAGGTTCAAGAAGGGCGACGAGGTTAAGTAACTAAGAGAAGTCTTGTCTCGTTTTCTAGGCAAAAATTTAGTTAGGATCAAGTTCGGTGCGATGTTTGCCATATATACTGCTAGGAACGCTTTGGCAATATGACAGAATTGTTTTCCATGAATGGTCATAAAAACACATTTATATCTTTTAGAAACCTAGACGAGGTTTTTTTTTTTTTTTTTTTTTTTTTTAAGCTCAAGAGGTCTAGGTAAAGTGTTTCATTTTGTAATACCTGAAATTTTGATAACTCTAGATTTCCTTAGAAACAAGGAAACCTAAGTCTGAATCATAACTGGAATAGAATAACCGTATGGGTTTGAGTTCTCGATCAACTAGCTACGAGACTCAACGATAGATTATTTAGTCAAGTATAAGGCGTTTTAAGGAAAACGGCATGATAAAATTTCATGATTTCATGTTGGTCAAAGTTTGATCAAGAAAGTCAAAGTTAACCAAAAAGTCAATGGGTTGACTAAGAACGGTCAAGGGTATGACTGTATAATAATAGGATAAGCAGTATGGGAAAAATATTGTGAAAACCGTCTTTACGGTTGAGATAGCATGAATAGGCTTTAAAAACCACCTTAGAAAATCAAGCACACCAAGTAGGAATTAAAGACGAAAAAGGGCTCGGAAAAATAAGAAAAAAATTTTATACTGTCCGTTTTTACAACAGATAAATTTTAGTTAAATAAATACTGTGTATAAGTGAACACAGTATTGGAAATATCTGTGTAGCTCAAAAATGGACTGCTTAATGATGAGAATAGCCAAACAAGGCCTAAGGTGAATGACATCACCTTATCCTTTAATTATGACATCATAATCATTTAAATTGGCTTGGAAAGAAATTCTTTGGCTTGTTCACCAAGCATATGGCCGGCCACCTCCCACCTCACCCTCCCATTGTGCAATTTTTAGTTTTCATGGGGTTTTTGTGCAATTTAGCAAAGTTTTCAACCTCTATTAATAGGGGTGGTTGCTATTCACTTTTATTCAAAAATTTGGGGAGGTTCTTGCCAATTTTCTTCTTGAAAATCAGCAGCCAAGGAAGAGAGAAAGAGGAGAGAAAAATCAAAATTTTCATAGGGCTTTTGCTTAGGGAGTGTTCGGTTTTGGTGTGGATCAACCAAGGAGCCAAGAGAAAATTTTTGGGTCCCTAACTAGGTTGAAGCCGTGGGCAAGGGAAGGCAAGGGAGAAAGGGGAGTTGCAATTTTCAAATCCTAACTTTGATCTAAGGTAACTTCCTTGAGCCCTAATCCTTTCATTAGGTTCAATTTGGAATTTTATTTGTGTTTCAAGTTGGTTTTGTAAGGACATAAGTCCATTCTAATTTCTTGCCTAGTTTGGTTAGTATGTGCTTGATTTGGTAATTAAGGGTGGTTGGTTTGATTTTGTGCCTTGCTTCTTGATTTATGCTTGTTGGTTGATAGGTTGCATGCTAGATGAGAATGATTGTGTGTCCCCTGATTTTTATGGTCCAAAATGTGCCCTAGGCAGTGCATGTTTAGCTGCTAGCTTAAGGGTGAATGATTGATGCTTGCTTGAGTAAGATGCAAAAGTTAAAACCATGCAAACCTAGGTAGGACAGTTCAGTTTTGGTTTGCATGGACCCATTCGAGCTGCATGTGGGACATTAGAAACGCTGCATGTTTGTTGTGTAGGCTCCCAAAGTGATCGGTTGAGGTAGATTTCGCGAAATAGGACGTAAACCGGACTTAACAACCGAAACTGCCAGTTCGGATTCGAAACCGGCCAGTCTCGGGAAAGTGGAAACTTGAGGCCTTTAGAGGCCGAATTGGGTAAAACGTAAAACACAAAAGTTGTTCGGAACGATTTTTCCTAGGGGACAACGTGGGCAGAATCTCAAAATGAGGCTCCAATGACCTCCGTTTTTATAAAGATCCGAGGCTGGTCTGCCCAGACCCAGTTAACATGATCAGCCAGATTCAAATAAAAACTGACAAAAATACAAGTAGAACTAGATTTTATGTAAAACACGAAAGTTTTAGGATTTTTCGAGAGCTAGAACTTTTGTGAAGACAAGTTTTTCAAATTCAGCGTGGATTTTTAAAACTGACACTGATTTACGAGGGGTGTGCAGGAAACCGAAAATTCCTGCACATGAATTCTTATAAACGTTTCCGAAAAACTGTATTTTGTTTAAAACCACTGTTTTGATTATGGAAACTGTTCCAAAGGCAGTTTCCAGCCCTAAATGATTTTTACAAAGATCTATTTCCAGAATATGAATTGTTATGAGTTAAGTAAAAGATTTTTGAAGTTAATTTACCCAAGTTTCCAAAGAAATGGAAAATGGATTTTTAAACCAAATTAGGTAAGCATGATGATTACGGGTAATAACCGGAAGTGATATCCGAGTTACTGGGCCAAAACCTAAAGCTCAAGTTTGACCCATATAGGATTGACCTTAGTTGACCAAAAGTTGACTTTGGTTGACCAAGAGTTTGACTACAATTAACCTTAAGGGTTAGTCAAGATAACCCTAAGGGATACCAAGATTAGTAAAATTGGGCTAAGATATAGGGTTAATTGAGGTAACCCAATAATTATGGACAAGAATAAAACCCAAGGTTAGGAAGGTAACCTAACCCTAACGGTATGTATAAAGGTTTAGCACATGAGGTTATCCAACGTAACCTCTTAAGAATTAATCCATATTGGGTTGTTTTTAAAATAATAGGGTTACTATTTGTAACCCAGTAAGACATCTAGTATCGGGGACATACAACTAGGATTATGTAGGCATGTTGGTTAGATCACCAACATTCCACAATACTAATTAGACCCTTACCTATGTCCTTCATCAAGCAGGAGGAAACCTGCAGTTGTACCCAGAGGAGAAGCAGCACTACGTAGGACAGGACATAACAAGAGAGGTAAGTACAACTCCACCTACAGCATGGACAAAACGTTTTTGTTGCATGTTGTGTTTTTAATAAATCATATATTGATTTACATGATTTACCTATGATATGTTATGATAAGTTTATGCTATGATTTTTATGCTATGAAATTATGTTATGAAGCTTATGTTACGATAAGTTATGTTATGAATTTATGTCATAATAAGTTATGCTATGAAGTTATGTTATGAAGCTTATGTTACGATAAGTTATGTTATGAAGTTATGTTATGATAAGTTATGCTATGAAGTTATGTTATGATATGTTATGTTATGGTAGGATATGTTATGATGTTATGTTATGGTAAGTTAGGTTATGATAGGTATGTTATGTTATGATGTGTTATGTTACGAGGTATTATGTTATGATACATTATGCTAGAAAGTTTTAAGTCATGATTGAGATTGTTTTATGATGTATGTTTTGATACGTGACATCATGAAGCATGTTTACAAATATTAAATCACATGGTAAGAATAAGTTAAGTCATGAGATAGGATAAGACAAGTTAATGTTATGGTGTCGTACCGACTTGCCACGAGGGCGAGTTTAAATAGTTTGGTTTATGGTTTAAATTGGATTGGACTGGCTGCCCCAATCACTCTATGTAAACGATTAGTTTCATGGTTTGATTTGGTTTGGACTGGCCGCCTCCAACCACTCCATAGCTATGTACCACGGTACGTGCACATATGACATGACATGTTAGGAATTATAACTAAGTTAATGAAAGCATAATTAATTTATGAGAAAACATAATCGGTTCACGCATTCTTGCACGCAAAATGTTTTGTGGATTGAATATTGTACTTACTGGGCAATTAGCTCATTACTTACGTTCATGCTGTAGGTAAGCAACCTAACGGCAGTACTTAATGCAATACTGAGGAGAGTTGGTGCTGCGGACTGTGAAATGTGGGATGGACACCGCCACGTGTTTTGAAAAATATACTCTATAAAATATGTTGTAATGAAAAAGGGTTTTCATGATGTTTTAAGTATGAATGTTAAAGTTTATGTATGTATGGCAAGCAAGTTGCCTCATGTTGTACCGATCTGCGCTAGGTCGGGTCTGGTCCACGATCTTGGTACTCAGGTGAGTACATATGAATACGTATGATGATAAGTTAAGTTTTATGTATGGGACTAAGTCAAGTTTATGTTTGAGAGTAAAAGAATTTTAAAATAAAGTTTTAAAGAAAAAAATTTTACTCTGGAATTTTCAGCAAGCTTAAAGCTTTTTGTTAAGAATTAAGTTAAGTAAGTAAGTAAGGTCATGCCCCTGCATCTACGTACTCGCCCCCCTACGTAGGTGGTGTAAGTTGGGGCGTTACACATTTATTAAGTTCAGTGAATCCTTTAATTATCGGTAGTTTCTATATGTTCTAGAACATATAGGTATTTAAATAAAATCTCTCTAAAAATCAGGTGGTCCTATTTTTTTAAAAAAAAATCTAAAAAGAATGTTTTAATCATTCGGATTTACGTTAGCATTGGTAATAGATAATTTTCTTAGTTTTTTTGGTGCATATAACTTGCACATTATAACCCAAAAAAGGTAATATGATCATTTTTACTTGATCTCAACACAAATTTTTTTAAAAAAACTTGAACCTAATTCAATTATAATATTAACGAATTTGAGAAAAAATAACTTATAGTTCCAAAATTCATAAATCCAGATTGATCGTTATGAAAAAAATTTAGAGACTATATTGTTTAATAAAAAGATTCTCAAGACATCCGTTCAAAAAAGCCATTTTGTTATATAGCCTTATAATCTGTTACGTACCTGTTGTACTGATCAACTTAATCTTCTTTGACCGCATCTATATTCGCCGTGCCTTTTACTTTTTCTTTTCTTCTTCCTTCTCTCTCAATATTCTAACGAGCTATCTACCAACCTCATCCATTCTGCATTACCTTTAATTCGAATTATTTAATTTATTCAATAACTTCAAGAGGATGTAAAGTGGGATTCTGCCACTTCTTTAAGTTCCTTTTGGTTCTTGTGAGTTATATTCTTCTCACCAAAAAGAAAAAGGCTGAGGTAAGTTTTTCCAAAGTAATTACTTCGAAGGTACTTTACTCTCTTTTTTTATTTTTCATCCCTCTTATCAAACGTAACATAAGAGAATGTACTTTTTAGCACCATCTTAGATAAGAAGTTTCGGCAATGATAGTAAATGTGGTCAAACATATTTTTGAACAATGATTCTCTAATGTTTAGCCACGATAATTGAAGTAGTTTAAAAACCTAATTAGCCTAATTTGTTTATTAGAGTGAGGAACTTGATAGATGATTGGTCTTCTATGGGATCCCAATCTAATTAGGATATGCTAATAATTCTTGACATCAGTTATCCCTTCTATTAGTTCATTAAAAAAAAAAAAATCTTAGATGAGGTAAAAGACAAAAGTGGGAGGTATTATTCTTTCACGTTGTTTGGTACAAGAGAAAGAAAAGAAGAAAGAAAATGTCTAATCTAATACATTCTTACAATTATACCATCATTATAAATTAGCAAAAATAAAAGTTTGAGGGCAAAATAGTTATTTTAGAAAACAATTTTTTTGTCAAAATTTTTCTTATACTGAAAAGTTAAAATATATAGTAGGTCCCATAGATTTATAACTTTCTATCTTCTTATTTACTAATCTATTGAACAACTTTAAAAGTCATTTTCCTCTCTAAAATTCCTACTCTCCTTTATCTACTCTACCAAACATAGGTTTGGTGATGGCAATGTGTCGGTGACTCTATAGAGGAATAAAAGCCATGTTAGGTCGTTGTGTAACTAGAGGATGACATGGCAGCATGACATTCTAGATTATGTTTTGGCTTTCTTCCTTTTGGATATTGACTTCAGTTATGCTTTCTTACTAGCTTTTGTTTTTAATTTTATTTTACCAAAATTGAGTGGATGACTGTGTATGGGATGCTTGCTTAGTAAATATCAACATAATTAGGATGTTTCTAGCAAACAATAATAATAATAATAATTGTTACTATTATTATTGTTGTTGTTATTGGGATGTATTAGTCAATCTGATGCTAGTTGACCTCTTCCTTCTTTTACTTAAAAAATAAAATAAATTTTAATAATATAATCTCTAACTAAACATAATTTATTAAATTTATGTATTTAATATTTACAAATTATGAAAAATAACAATTACACTAATGGAATAAGTATTAAAAACTGATTTAGTGACAAATTTAAAATATATATATATATAAACATTGTACATTAAAAAAAAAAAAAACTAACTCTTCTAAATCGACGTCAGCCACCTACTCAGTAGGCGGTGTTTGCGGCACCGGTGCTAGTAGAGGATGAGGCATAGACATATCAAACTTGGGTAGAATTCGCTTGATATTGTCGCCCCCTACTCACTATCTCGTATACATGACTAGTTGTGCCTGGCAGTGGGCCACCTGGTTCATCTATTGTTGCAATATGTTAGAAGTGAGATGACGCAGTCTTTTATAACAACCAAATTGTCGTCACTGAAAAATTTGTCGCTATAAATGCAGTTTCTTTCAGTGCGAATTATCGAATACTTTTAAGTAGCAATAGTCTCTCTCTCTCTCCTTGATACATTGCTAGCTGATTTGAAAATCTGAGTTTGGAATCTTTACTTTTATCCACCCCATCCTTACTAACATTATGGAAGATGTTTTTAATGTCTTAGGTCTAAAAGATGCTTTTAAAAATGTTTGAATGATTGTAATCAAAAGAGCTTCTAGCTTTTCAGAAAAACTTTCAATCAAAGTCCCAAAAATATGATTTCTATAAAAAGTTTTTTTTTAATTAATTTTGAAACTTGCATCAATTTCAGGACATTATAAATTTCATTCTAACATTTTTATTGCTTATCAGAAAATTTTAATATTAAATCAACATATTAAGCTCTTTTAAAATTGTGGTTCACAACACTTAACGAAAAGTTAAATGTTTTACTTCTCTTCTTCTATTGATTAAAAGTAAAAACAGAAACTCTACTAAACAAACGGACCCGGTCTCATACGTTAAAAGGATCACAGTTGGCTTTAAAGTTGATAATTTAACATTACTTAATTAACACCGTCCCAAACTTTTACCTTTTTCTTTTCTTTTTTTTTTTTTTTTTTTTCCCTTTAAATTTGAGTGATGAGATTGGCTATAAATAGAGCCAGGCAATTTACAAGAACTCTGCACCAACAAACGAGCTACATTTCTTTTCCTCATCCCAATTAGTTTGTATAAGTACATTAGGATATTATTACAATACCCAAAATGGCAAAAGCATATAAGGAAATAGTAAACCCCTTTTCCATGAGCAACGAAGAGATAATGCAGAAAATTTGTGAAACTCACGCTCACCCTGAGAAGATGTTTGATGTCAATTCTCTTTTCATTATTGTTGAAAACATCCTTGTGCATTCAACTGAAATTTCTGAAGAATTGGTTGCGCAGGTATGTAACCTCACTTTTCATAATACTACTATTTTAACTATTAGATTAACTTTTTGATGGTTTGATCTACGAGTATCGGAGTTCAAAATTTATAGACTCTTTCTATTTATAGATCATATCATTGAAAAGTAAATCTAACAGCTAAAAAACAGCATTTACTGGTAGGATACATTAAAATACAGTTTCCAATATAAATTTTGCGTTTATGAGATTGATCGAAATAAAAAAAATAAAACATATGTCTTATGCATTATTGTTGTGACTGATCATCACTGCAGGGTGGCGACCAAGTACATGACTTGGAAAAAATGGAGGAGAAGACGCCCAAACCTGACTTTAGCGTGCCCTTAAGCACGCTTAAGCAGATAGTCTACGAGGTTTATACACTAATTAATCTTTTCTATTAGTACTTTAGCCACAGTGCAAACACTATGTCGCGTAAAAATAGGACAATATTATGCATAATGTCCAACTTTAAGTAGTCATATTTCTTTCTTTAATTTGCTGTTTAATTATTAGTCATGCATATTTCGTATTTTCAATAACGATCTTGATTCTAGGTGTTTTGTTGCTCCTTATTTTTGATTAAGATCTTATATATGGATCTTCCAAGTTATAAATAATTTTGAAGTTCCGAATAAACATGTACTCTTTTCCTCAACAGTTATTTTTCACGTTAAATTCTGGTTAGAGGGTTTTTTTTTTTTTTTTTTAATTTACTATTCATAGATGGGTTGCGTTTTATTTCAGCCTTATGGCCTAGTTTTGCTTTTCCCCTTTTGTCAATACTCTTTGTTTTCTTTTTCTTTTTTTTTTTAATAATAAATTGAGTGAGATGCTTGGTCTGGGTTGAGGCCTCTAAAGATTGCAAATTAGTTGGATATAGAGTCTAGATTCCTCTTATGCCAGTTGCATATTCTCGTTATTCACTGGTTTTTTATGAGGTATTTTAGAGTCTAATTTTCAAATTTATTGTCTTCTTCATTCCTTTGGCATCAGCCTCGGCTTGTTCTTGTAGGTAATTTTTTGGCTTGTAGTTGGGATGTATTTTCTATCTCTCTTTACTAATTGTATTTTTCTTTTATTTTGATAAAATCGAAGTAAGGGCTTGGTGTGTGAGATGAGATTGCTAGTGTCAACCTAATTAGAATATGTGCTATATAGTTTTTCCTGATATTTGCTGTTTCATGTTATCATTTATATTAGGGGGAAAAAATCTTCTCATCATTCGCTAAAAAAAATATTTCACCTTGCATCTATAGTATGTGTCACTATTAATATTTTTACTATATTGCCTAATTGATTACAAATTAAAGATCAAATTGCAGTTCTCATGCAAGGCTCCCGGTGAGGAACCACACACAACAAAACAATACTGTCGATCCTTAAGAAGCTGCCGAATTTTCCATGGGTGGCGGAGGCAGTGTTGACGCTGGCAGCGTTTGCCATGGAATTTGCATCTTTTTATATATAAAATTATGCATCTTTTTATTTTTATTTTTATTTTTCATTATCTTACATTTTTTTTTTTCATTTTCTACATCTCCCCCCCCCCCCCCCCCCCCCCCCCCCCCCCCTACTTTCTCACCCTTAAAAAAAAAAAAAAAAAAACTTTTCCTCTATTTTCTTACTTTCTTATTTTTTTACTTTTTTCCTAAAATCACATTTCTAATATATATGTTGGAATTATATATATATTTTTTGAATATGTAATTTTGATTACAATATGCTAATATGTTATTTAACATTGCTTTTTTATTTGTTTATTTGTTTATTTTTTTTCCTTTTTTTCCTTTTAAATCTTTCTCAGTTTCTCTTTTTCTAAATGAAATTACTTAAAATTCATTTTTTTTATCTTAGATATTCATTTTTAATTACCCTTAAATATTAAAAAAAATATATCATCATCATTCTATAACTTTATTTTATTAATCATCACATTATAATATTATACGTGCAAGGAATGTGTCAGCACTAATACATAATATATAAACACACACACACATAGATAGTTATGTAGGCGTAACAGCGTCTTAGTGCAAAAAGTTGATTAGTTACTTCTTAAACGAAGTTATATACTTAAATGAGATCTTTTAAAACAAAAATGTTGCAGAGGAGGACGATCACTATTGGAAGGTCGTGAAAGTCCTCAAAGATCCTACAGATATCGTGGAGGTTTTAAGGAACCTATTTTTCACCAAAGATTATGAACCGCCGCTAATTGCCGATTCTGCTAAGGTAACGAGTAGTCCTACTTTATATATATATATATATATATATAAATATATAAATAGATATACATATGCATACATATATAAGTACAATATAGCTAATCGCCATCATATTTACCTAAAATATGTGTATTTTTAGACTTGTGACTTATTTGGTTGTTTCCTCAATCAAACAGCTAGGGATCGAGGAGCTGAGGAAGAAGCATGTCCTGCTGTTGATTTCGGGCCAAGTAATCTCTGACGCAGAAATTGACTTACTCAATTCCATTCACAACGAGTTATCGTCGGCAAAGAAAAAGAACTACGATCAGTACAAGATCGTTTGGGTCCCCATCGTGGAGCAGTGGACCGACGAACCTAAGAAGTTATTCGAGACCCTTCGTTCCAAGATACCGTGTCACATCATAGAGCTGGATAGGGTTACACCCGGCGTCAGGTTCATTAAAAAGGAGTGGGACTTCAATGGCCAGCCAATGGTGGTGGTGATGAACCCGCAAGGGAAGGTGGAAAACCCTAACGCTCTCCACCTCATCCGCTTATGGGGAATAAAGGCCTTTCCTTTCCATCGCAACGATGAAACGCGAATGTTAGACGAGAGCAACTGGTTTGGTTCTGTAATGAACATATTTCCCGTAGTAAAAACCTTGGTAAGAATTTTGAATCTTCCTCTTCATTGTTTATTATTGTTTTAATCAATGGAGAGAACTGAAATTAAATAATATGTTTTCATGTTTTCCTTAAAATTCAGCATATTAATTAGGATGTTTACTCAACGTCTTAATTTGTGAATAAAGAGCACGCCCTTTAATAATGGAAAGACCAAACTAATTTATCGTACTTGTTATTATTTATTTCTGAGTGATGAAACGACATAATGTTGCTTATTTGTCATGAACTACATATATATATATATATATCTATGTACTTTCTTTAACTATTATATTGTCGTTTCACAAGTAGGACAAGTTTTATTAGCATGTTATTAGTTTCTGGAGGATAAAGACATGTAATTTTGTTTTCACAAAACAACGCGGCATGTCGTTTCTCAGTGGTGGCATAAAGAGTTAAATTAGGGAATGCCGTTTGCTTCCCAAAATGAATCCCCGAAACGACTATGCGTTTTATTCGAGATATCCTTTTTTCTCTGTGTGCCTATATTATATATATATATATATATATATATTAGAATAGTAATACATAACATGAAAAGTTTTACATTATGAATATTATGAATATCTAAGTGTTTAAATTCTGTAAATTCTACAAAATTGAAATAACTGTTTTGTCTTTATTTTTTTTCCTTAACAAGTTACTTTTTAGTTTCATAATTTTTTTTTTCGTGATATGAATCAATTTCCTATGGACTTATTCATACAGATGGACAAAGAAGAAGACTACATTTTCTTATTCGGAGGAAGAACCATGGAGGCCAAAGAGAAGTTCGATAACAAATTAAATGGCATTGCAGGGGATCCGATTATGAAGAGCGCAAATATCACGATCACATGGTATCAAGTTGGGGCGACCGCCAAATTAGAAGCCGAATCATTCTGGAATCGAGTGGAGAGCATGTTCTTGCTTAATCTCAATCAAGAGAAGGCGGACCTCGCGAGCAAGCAAGAGATCCAAAAGCTGCTTTCCTATAAGAACGAAGAGGGATGGGCCATACTCAGCAAAGGGCCGGTTGCGATGATCACCGGACGCAGTTCGACGTTCATAAAGGTCTTGGAGGAATTCATTAACTGGAAGGATAAAATGGGAAAGAAGAAGTTCGAAGAGGCTTTCAAAGAGTGCTACAGCGAGATTATGAAGACTGTTTCTCACTGCTGCCGACTTGACATCCCAATTGTGGACGGGAAAGCGCCGGAACGTATGAAGTGCGCCGAATGCGAGCGTACCATGGAGATGTTCATCAGTTACAAGTGCTGCAGTGAGGGTGGGTGACTAATTTCTATATATATATATATATATATATCGATATATATATATATATAAGAGTATGTCTATCTATCTCTAATATTATTGTGTGTGATACATGATGAATGTCGTATGGATTTTGTGCGTGTGCACGAGTTACTAATATTTGGCTTGTGGTATGTTCTGATGTGCAAAATCAGAAATTAAATCTCTTATAATACGGATATTGTTCTGTACACTGTTTGGTGTGCAATGAATATATAAAGCAGCTTTGTGTGTCTAATATTTATGTTTTAAGTGCTTTTCTTTAAATTATAGTGAAGGCAGACCTATCATGTATTAAGGTGATTTAGGACATCTCAATTAAATTGGCACATACCTCTTAAACCCCATATCGCACACTAAGCATCTATTAAAAATAAAAATGAAAGTAATAAAATAAAATAAAATAAAAGGGAAAAGGAAAAGCGCGGGAAGGTGCAAAATGAAAAACAACCATGCACATATATAGACATGAAACAAGAACTAAAACTAACGACAATCAGGAAGATAATCCCAAAAATCAGAGTCAGAACTAAGATATTGCAAGGGCCTTAAAAAAAGGGACATATTTGATAAATGGGGACGGTACAAGATATTGTCATTTCTTTATATACTAGTTCTTTAAGCACGTGATATGCACGTGTATGCTAAGCTCGTTAAATTTTTTTATTAATTTTTAAGATGGTATTTATGGAAAATTAATAGAAATAAATTATAAAGACCAAAAAATAAAAGGACTGAAATATTAAAAATAGATTAATATATAAAAAAAGATTAAAATTAAAAAATTAAAAAAAAATTGTTTGAAAGATAATGTTTTAATATTTTTTAAATCAATTTGATTTATTTATAATGAAATATGTAAAAGAAATTACAACAAAATAGAAAAATATACAAAATATGAAATAAATCTTTTCTTTGAAATATGAAATACATAGAAATTATTTTTAAAATTTTAAAAAATAAATACATTAAGATAATTAAATTATATATTATAAACTTTTAGATATATAATAAATAGATTTTATGAATCTTACATGACATGTAATATGTATTATTTAATAATTCATATAATATTTAATAACAGTACAAAAACATTCAAATAATATTTTTTTCTCCCTCACTACATTAACCACACATATTTCCCCTCCCCCTTCTCCCTTTCCCAAAAAAAACCCAGAAACAAAAACCCAAAAAAAAAAAAATTTCTTTCTCTCACTCCCTCGAAAAGAGAAGCAAAAAAAAAACAAAAAAACAAAAAACGTGTGATAACCCGAATTTTTATGACTCTAGATTTCCTTTGAACAAGGAAAACCTAAGTCTAGATCGTGGTTGGAATGGAATAACAGTATAAGTTTGAGTTCTCATTTAACTAGTAACGAGACTCAACGATGGATTACTTAGGCCAGTTTAAGGCATTTTAAGGAAAATGACGTGATGAAATTTCATGATTTCATGATGGTCAAAGTTTGACCAAGATAGTCAAAGTTGACCAAAAAGTCAAGGTATGAGATCGCTCTAGAATAATCGTGAATAATATTTGGAGCAATGGGGATTTAGCAGTTTCAAGTTCTAAGAAGAAAAATCCATACACAGTCCAATTTTACGAAGATGAACTCCGGACTGCAATTTAGTGAAACAGTACTGTTTTAAGTGAAAAACAGTATTAGTATTGATTAAGTTAGTAGGGAAATGAACTGAAACCCTATATTTAAGGATTTTTGGGAATTTAGTGACCATTATGTATGGAATTGAAGCCAAGTGGCTCCACCAACACTGTCCACCTCACAGGGATTAAAGTGCAAATATTTTGTCATTAAGGATTAAAGTGTAATTTTAAGAAAAGTAAGTAAGTATGTAATTTTTGAATTATGGAATTTATGGATATTCCTAACCAAGTTTCCAACTAGAGTTGAACTAAGCCAATGGTTGGTTACAAATTTAGTTAGCTTGGTTGCATTGGAACAAGCAATTAAGCTAGAGATAAGTTTGAGAAGATTTTTCTTTGCTTCCCACATGCTATGGTCGGTTTTTTCATCCTTGGAAAAACAAGGAAATATGCTTAGGTAAGCAAGGTGACACAAGCAAGGAGAGATAAACAATCAAGAAGCTTAGTGAGCAAGCCAATTTTGGTTCACACATGGCTTGATAGCATGGTGACAAGTGTATGTTCTAGAAAGGCTTGTGGAGCAAGCCAATTTTTGGCTCCCACATGCAAAGGCCGGTCCTTGAAGCCTTAAAGGGCAAGGGAATTTGTTTGGGATGATGTCACCAAGGTGACATAGGCTAGGTGATGCAAGCTTGGCTTGTTGAGCAAGCACTTGCATCCTTAGTCTTCATGGCCGACCACATCATCTAGGGGGGGGGACACCTCATCAAATTCTCATTGGATTTTAGGGAAAGAAGTCTTCCCTTGTTCTCCAAGGGAATGGCTAGCCAATAAGGCCACACCACATCACCTAAGGGGGGGCTTGTTGAGCAAGTAAACCCTTAGATGTAATTAGGAAAAACTTTAGCTTTTCATTCTCTTTTTCCTTCCACTAGAAGCCGAACTTCAAGGGAGAAGAAAGACCATGTGTTGGTCGGTTTTTCTTGAGCAAAAAGCTAGAAAAAAATTAGAAGAAAAAGCTAGAAAGAAAGGAAGAGAAAGGAAGGTGTGGAGGCCGAAAATTTGGAGAGAAATTCCATAGAGGGGAAACCGGATTTCTTGAGCAAGGAGTTAGAAGAAAAAGTTTAGATCCAAAGTTAGATCTAATCTCAAGAAGTAAAGGTAATCCTATTCTCCTAAACCCCTCTAGTTCTTTAATTAAGTTTTGATTTAAATTTGTGTATTTTCATGTGGGAGAGGCCGAAAATTTGAAACCCCAATTGGAGGGGAAATCCGGACTTGTTGGCAGCCAAAAAGGAAGGTATAAATCCTCTAACCCTAAGTGTTTTATTTAAATTTCATTTGGAAAATTTAAATGTATTTCAAGCTTGATTTGTATGAGCATAAGCTCATTTAATTTTCTGCCCTAATTAGGATTTTAGGGTTGTGTTTGATTGATGTATGGTGTTGCAAATCAAACGTTTTGCAAACCCTGGTTTGGTGCAAGAACACCCAAGGGTTTTGCTTTGCATGAAGATGTTTAAATGATATATGACTGCATGTGTTACGTTAGAAGCACTGCAGGTCGTCGTAGGCTCACGGCCGAAGCCGTTCGAGGTAGTGTGCACGTAAAATTTACGTAAAACGAACTTAAAACCGAAAACTGCCATTTTCGGGTAAAACTGACCAGTTTCGGGAAAAGGGAAATTTGAGGCACTTAGAGGCTGAATTTGGAGAAACTTAAAACACGAAAGTTGTTCGGAACGATTTTTCCTAGGGGGTCACGTGAACCGTTTTCAAAAATAAGGCCCCAATGGCCTCCGTTTACCCCAAAACCCGTGGCTAATCCCCAGACCCAGTTTTCACTCAGTTTTTCGGGGTCAGCCAGTTTCAAACAAAAACTGGGACGAATCTAGGACGAATTGGAATTTTTGCAAAACACGAAAGTTTTAGTATTTTTCGAGAGCTATAACTTTCGTGAAGAAAAATTTTTCAGATTACGAACCGATTTTTAAACTGGGATCATTTTTCGAAGGGTGCGCAGGGAATCCGAAAATTCCTGCACCACTAGCTTTATAAATGTCTCTAGAAAACTATTTTTCTACTACAAACTATTGTTTTGATTATGGAAAACTGTTTCAAGGGCAGTTTTCAACCTCAAATGATTTTATAAAGCACTAATCCAAGAGTTTGGATTTTTACGATTTAAGTAAAGGATTTTTATAAGTTAAGAATGAAGTTTTGGGATTAATTTCCCTAAATTTTCCAAGTAAGGGAAAATAGAATTTTTGAGATAAAATTGTAAGCAAGCCGATTACGGACCGTAACCGGGAATAGTACCCGAGTTACTAGGCTTAGCCCAAGGCCCAAGGTTGACCCAACAATGGTTGACCATAGTTGACCAAAGTTGACCATTGTTGACCATAGTTGACTTTGGTTGACTAACAAGTGGATTTTAGTTTGACCTTAAGGGTTACCCAAGATAACCCTAAATGATACCAAGATTAATAAATTGGACTAAGATATAGGGTTACTATTTGTAACCCAGTAAGACATCTAGTATTGGGGACATACAACTAGGATTATGTAGACATGTTGGTTGATCACCAACATTCCACGATACTAATTAGACCCTTACCTATGTCCTTCAACAAGCAGGAGGAAACCTGCAGCTGTACCCAGAGGAGAAGCAGCACTACGTAGGACATAACGAGAGAGGTAAGTACAACTCCGCCTGCAGCATAGGCCCTTTGTTGTTACTTGCCTGATGTGATGTGCTGATATGTGATGCCATAATGTGTTATGCTATGCTATGGCTATGATGTGCTAAGTTATGTTATGACATGTTATGCCATGTTTACAAAAATGCCATGTTTTCAAGAAGGCCATGTTATGGCTAATGTTGATTATGTTATAATATTGTGACATCATGAAGCATGTTCACTAATATTAAACCACTTGGTAGGAACAAGACAAGTAGAATGTTGTGTCATGCCGACTTGCCACAAAGGCGGGTTTAAATGGTATGGTTCATGGTTTGAGTTGGATTGGAAGGCTACCTAAACTACTCCATGTTAAACTTTGTGTTTCATGGTTTGGGTTAAAACGGACTGCCACCTTCAACCATTCCTTGGCTATGTACCACGGTACGAGCACACATGATATGTAAAGGAATAGAACTAAATTATGTTATAAATCCATAATTGATTCATAAGAGATTATAATTGGTTCATGCACAATGATATGTTTTGTGTCGCGGATGTGATAGTTGTACTTGCTGAGTGAAAGCTCACGTCTTACGTCTATGCTGTAGGTAAGTATCCTGCCAGCAATCTCTGATGCAATACTGTGGAAGGCTGGTGCTGCGGACTGTGAAATGTGGGATGGACACTGCCACAGCTTTTGAAAAAAAATATATATACTCTATAAAATATGTTGTAATGAAAAAAGGGTTTTCGTATTTTCATGACGTTTTAAGTATGGATGACAAAGTTTATATAAGGCAAGCAAGTTGCCTCTTGTGGTACCAACCCACATTAGTTCGGGTTTGGCCTACAACATGATTTAGATGGCCTTCAAGGAAGGTTTGAAAGTTCGGTACTCGAGGAAGTACCTACCAGTCAGTTGAAAGTTTTAAAATAAAGTTCAAAAAAAAAAAAAAAGGGTTTAAAAAAAAAGAAAATCTTTCCCAAATTTTCCGCAAGTTTAATTTAAGTATATAAGTAAGGTGACGACCCGGCCCACGTCTACGTAGTCGTTCCCCTACGTAGATGGTGTAAGTCGGGGCGTGACAAAACGTCTCCCTCTCTTTCTCACCATTCCCAAATGAAATTTAAATAAAACACTTAGGGTTAGAGGATTTATACCTTCCCTTTTGGCTGCCAACAAGTCCGGATTTCCCCTCCAATTGGGGTTCCAAATTTTCGGCCTCTCCCACATGAAAATACACAAAATTTGAATCAAAACCTAATTAAAGAACTAGAGGGGTTTAGGAGTATTGGATTACCTTTACTTCTTGAGATTAGATCTAACTTTGGATCTAAACTTTTTCTTCTAACTCCTTGCTCAAGAAATCCGGTTTCCCCTCTATGGAATTTCTCTCCAAATTTTCGGCCTCCACACCTTCCTTTCTCTTCCTTTCTTTCTAGCTTTTCTTCTAATTTTTCTCTAGCTTTTTGCTCAAGAAAAACCGACCAACACATGGTCTTTCTTCTCCCTTGAAGTTCGGCTTCTAGTGGAAGGAAAAAGGGGAGTTGAAAAGCTAAAGTTTCCTAATTACATCTAAGGGTTTACTTGCTCAACAAGCCCCCCCTTAGGTGATGTGGTGTGGCCTTATTGGCTAGCCATTCCCTTGGAGAACAAGGGAAGACTTCTTTCCCTAAAGTCCAATGATGATTTGATGAGGTGTCCTCCCCCCCTTGGTGTGGTCGGCCATGAAGGCTTGGAATGCAAGTGCTTGCTCAACAAGCCATTGCTTGCATCACCTAGTTTATGTCACCTTGGTGACATCATCACCAAAAATTCCCTTGCCCTTTAAGGCTTCAAGGACCGGCCATGAGGTGCCAAGTGGAGCCTTGTTACTTGTGGTGCATGGAATCCCTTCTAGCTTATCTCTATCTTGGTTTTTCTTGCTCACCAAGTAGCTAAAAGGTAACTAAGCTTGCTCTCCAAGCCACCAAGGAGAACCGGCCCTACTAGGTGCATGAACCAAGATTTTTGCTTGTTCACCAAGCTTCTAACAAACGGCTAATCAATGAGTGTGAGCCAAAAATGGCTTGCTCACCAAGCTACTTGGTTTGATTACCTTATCCTTGCTTGTGTCACCTTGCTTGCCTAAGCATGCTTACCTAAGCACATTTCCTTGTTTTCCAAGGATGAAAAACCGACCATAGCATGTGGGAAGCAAAGAAAAATCTTCTCAAACTTATCTCTAGCTTAATTGCTTGTTCCAATGTAACCAAGCTAACTAAATTTGTAACCAACCATTGGCTTAGTTCAACTCTAGTTGGAGACTTGGTTAGGAATATCCATAAATTCCATAATTCAAAATTACATACTTACTTACTTTTCTTAAAATTGCACTTTAATCCTTAATGACAAAATATTTGCACTTTAGTCCCTATGAGGTGGACAGTGTTGGTGGAGCCACTTGGCTTCAATTCCATACATAATGGTCCACTAAATTCCCAAAAATCCTTAAATATAGGGTTTCAGTCCATTTCCCTACTAACTTAATCAATACTAATACTGTTTTTCACTTAAAACAGTACTGTTTCACTAAATTGCAGTCCGGAGTTCATCTTCATAAAATTGGACTGTGTATGGATTTTTCTTCTTAGAACTTGAAACTGCTAAATCCCCATTGCTCCAAATATTATTCACGATTATTCTAGAGCGATCTCATACCTTGACTTTTGGTCAACTTTGACTATCTTGGTCAAACTTTGACCATCATGAAATCATGAAATTTCAACACGTCATTTTCCTTAAAATGCCTTATACTGGCCTAAGTAATCCATCGTTGAGTCTCGTTACTAGTTAAATGAGAACTCAAACTTATACCGATATTCCATTCCGAACATGATCTAGACTTAAGTTTTCCTTGTTCAAAGGAAATCTAGAGTCATAAAAATTCGGGTTATTACATTCTACCCTCCTTAAAAGATTTTCGTCCTCGAAAATTAGAATAATTCTAGGTGGCTTTTCATCAGGTCCACTATAAATTCATTGTAGTTTATTCTCATTTGAATATCTTAATAAGATCAGGTCTTTTATATAGAACCATAATCTTCTTTCATGTTCTATCATATCCTTATACTTCCATATTCCATCATGCATACTTTCCTTTCATACTGCATCACAAGAACTATTTACATGAAAACTGAGCAAGTATATCATATAACTTGCCATGTTTGAAAAGCAAATTTATAACTTTTCCATATTTTAAAAACATATCACACATAGCTTTTTATATTTGAAAAGCATATTGTGTTTTATTATCTTGTCTTAACATGTGGGCCCATAGTGTACGTACCAAAAGCGCGCAGTCTCCAGATAAAGCTAGGGTTTGCAAGGCCCTAACAGTTCTGGGAATTTTAACTGGACCCTTCACGATCACGAATTTCGATCACGGAAGGTAATACTAAACTGTAGCCTCCTTAACTAGGGGAGGTTGGTACGACACCTTACTGTTACTTATCTGTTTATGTATCTTAATATGTTATTACATTTAAGATACTTTTTGGAATCTTTTCCAATTCAATCATGAAAATCAATAATAAATAGTATTGTTGAAAACATATTACTGTTCAAGTGATGCAATAGAAAGTATCCTTGTACCAACTAGCTACTTGTCAGCTAGTAGAAACGTTCTTCTTGCCTTTAGCATTTCCTTTAAAGCTCAAAGGCATAATCATAGTTCTAAGGGATATCTAAAACTCCCAATCATCATCTCAAAATTTCCATTACTTAAATGGTTGCCTTCCGTCGACCTTAATTATCAATTATATGTCGACTTCAGGGTTGGTGCCATCGACCTTAACCTAATAAATTGTTGTTGGTAGCATATTGCTTATTTGCTACCCCCAAACTAAGACATCCTCAAAATCTTCCCCATATCTAATATTTCTCTTATGGGGTAAAAGTTTCACAATCATGAAACTTTTAACTTTCATGGTCTCAATCCAATTCCTCAAATGGAAAGATTCCTTATCATTACTATACCCAAAATGAGACGATAGGCTATCTAGTCTTAGAGCCTACTCATTCTTGTTGCTATTCTAGCAATCATCATATCGTGAGTTTAGTTTATCCCTCACGCTTCCACTGTGCGATTCTGATTCACTGGCAATAAACGCCCATAAACTCGTTCGGATAAACATGTCAGCTGCAACATCGCTGACGTATCTTCTCATGTACATATTCTGGTACATCTCGATATTGTGGTAATACATGGGCGACCCTTGCTGTCGTCAAGAAATCCATTTAGGAATCTCCTCTCAAGATCCTCTTGGCCAAGGCTCCTTGCACGAGCTTCCTTGACTAGACGTCGGCTCGACTGGCAAGCACATCCTGAAGATGCATCCCTGCATGACATAATCTGAGGAGGGTCTCCATATCGTGCAACCACTCCTTGGGTCTTATTGAAGACGCGACGCTTCTCCACCATTCCTCGGAATGTCAACGGAGCCTCGTGGTCCTCTTCAGTTCGACCCAAATTTAACACTAGATACATGCTATTCTAATAATCTTATAAAACAAAGTAAGAAAATAAACTTACAAAACTGTGGCGCTGGCAGCAGAACTGTGAAACTGGATGGCAGGAACTCTGCTCTGATACCAAACTGTCACGCCCCGACTTACACCATCTACGTAGGGGAACGACTACGTAGACGTGGGCCGGGTCGTCACCTTACTTATATACTTAAATTAAACTTGCGGAAAATTTGGGAAAGATTTTTTTTTTTTTTTCCTTATAAACCTTTTTCTTTTTAAAACTTTTAACTTGAACTTTATCCTCAAACTTACACTTACTGATAGATACTTCCTCGAGTACCGAACTTTCAAACCTTCCTTGAAGGCCATCTAAATCATGTTGTAGACCAAACCCGAACTAATGTGGATTGGTACCACAAGAGGCAACTTGCTTGCCATACATACATAAACCTCGTCCTTCATACTTAAAATGTCATGAAAATATGAAAATCCTTTTTTCATTACAACATATTTTATATATATATATATATATATATTTTGTTTAAAAGCCGTGGCAGTGTCCATCCCACATTTCACAGTCCGCAGCACCAGCCTTCCACAGTATTGCATCAGAGATTGCTGGCAGGATACTTACCTACAGCATAGACGTAAGACGTGAGCTTTCGCTTAGCAAGTACAACTATCACATCCGCGACACAAAACATATCATTGTGCATGAACCAATTATAATCTCTTATGAATCAATTATGGATTTATAACATAATTTAGTTCTATTCCTTTACATATCATGTGTGCTCGTACCGTGGTACATAGCCAAGGAATGGTTGAAGGTGGCAATCCGTTTTAACTCAAACCATGAAACACAAAGTTTAACATGGAGTAGTTTAGGTAGCCTTCCAATCCAACTCAAACCATGAACCATACCATTTAAACCTGCCTTTGTGGCAAGTCGGCACGACACAACATTCTACTTGTCTTGTTCTTACCAAGTGGTTTAACATTAGTGAACATGCTTCATGATGTCACAATATTATAACATAATCAACATTAGCCATAACATGGCCTTCTTGAAAACATGGCATTTTTGTAAACATGGCATAACATGTCATAACATAACTTAGCACATCATAGCCATAGCATAGCATAACACATTATGGCATCACATATCAGCACATCACATCAGGCAAGTAACAACAAAGGGCCTATGCTGCAGGCGGAGTTGTACTTACCTCTCTCGTTATGTCCTACGAAGTGCTGCTCCTCCTCTGGGTACAGCTGCAGGTTTCCTCCTGCTAGTTGAAGGACATAGGTAAGGGTCTAATTAGTATAATTGGAATGTTGGGGATCTAACCAACATGTCTACATATTCCTAGTTGTATGTCCCCGATACTAGATGTCTTACTGGGTTACAAATAGTAACCCTATATCTTAGCCCAGTTTATTAATCTTGGTATCCTTTAGGGTTATCTTGGGTAACCCTTAAGGTCAAACTAAAATCCACTTGTTAGTCAACCAAAGTCAACAATGGTCAACTTCGGTCAACTATGGTCAACCATTGTTGGGTCAACCTTGGGCCTTGGGCTAAGCCCAGTAACTCGGGTACTATTCCCGGTTACGGTCCGTAATCGGCTTGCTTACAATTTTATCTCAAAAATTCTATTTTCCCTTACTTGGAAAATTTAGGGAAATTAATCCCAAAACTTCATTCTTAACTTATAAAAATCCTTTACTTAAATCGTAAAAATCCAAACTCTTGGATTAGTGCTTTATAAAATCATTTGAGGTTGAAAACTGCCCTTGGAACAGTTTTCCATAATCAAAACAATAGTTTGTAGTAGAAAAATAGTTTTCTAGAGACATTTATAAAGCTAGTGGTGCAGGAATTTTCGGATTCCCTGCACACCCTTCGAAAAACGATCCCAGTTTAAAAATTGGTTCGTAATCTGAAAAAGTTTTCTTCACGAAAGTTGTAGCTCTCGAAAAATACTAAAACTTTCGTGTTTTGTAAAAATTCCAATTCGGCCTAGATTTGTCCCAGTTTTTGTTTGAAACTGGCTGACCCCGAAAAACTGAGTGAAAACTGGGTCTGGGGATCAGCCACGGTTTTGGGGTAAACGGAGGCCATTGGGGCCTTATTTTGAAAAACTGTCCACGTTTTCCCCTAGGAAAAAACCCTTCCGAACAACTTTCATGTTTTAAGTTTCTCCAAATTCGGCCTCTAAGGGCCTCAAATTTCACTTTTCCCGAAACTGGTCAGTTTTACCCGAAAATGGCAGTTTTCGGTTTTAAGTTCGTTTTTCGTAAATTTTACATGAACACTACCTCGAACGGCTTCAGCCGTGAGCCTACGACAACCTGCAGTGCTTCTAACGTAACACATGCAGTCATATATCATTTTAAACATCTTCATGCAAAGCAAAACCCTTGGGTGTCTTGCACCAAACCGGGGTTTGCAAAACGTTTGGTTTGCAACACCATACATCAATCAAACACAACCCTAAAATCCTAATTAGGGCATAAAAATTAAATGAGCTTATGCTCATACAAATCAAGCTTGAAATACATTTAAATTTCCCAAATGAAATTTAAATAAAACACTTAGGGTTAGAGGATTTATACCTTCCCTTTTGGCTGCCAACAAGTCCGGATTTCCCCTCCAATTGGGGTTCCAAATTTTCGGCCTCTCCCACATGAAAATACACAAAATTTGAATCAAAACCTAATTAAAGAACTAGAGGGGTTTAGGAGTATTGGATTACCTTTACTTCTTGAGATTAGATCTAACTTTGGATCTAAACTTTTTCTTCCAACTCCTTGCTCAAGAAATCCGGTTTCCCCTCTATGGAATTTCTCTCCAAATTTTCGGCCTCCACACCTTCCTTTCTCTTCCTTTCTTTCTAGCTTTTCTTCTAATTTTTCTCTAGTTTTTGCTCAAGAAAAACCGACCAACACATGGTCTTTCTTCTCCCTTGAAGTTCGGCTTCTAGTGGAAGGAAAAAGGGGAGTTGAAAAGCTAAAGTTTCCTAATTACATCTAAGGGTTTACTTGCTCAACAAGCCCCCCCTTAGGTGATGTGGTGTGGCCTTATTGGCTAGCCATTCCCTTGGAGAACAAGGGAAGACTTCTTTCCCTAAAGTCCAATGATGATTTGATGAGGTGTCCTCCCCCCCTTGGTGTGGTCGGCCATGAAGGCTTGGAATGCAAGTGCTTGCTCAACAAGCCATTGCTTGCATCACCTAGTTTATGTCACCTTGGTGACATCATCACCAAAAATTCCCTTGCCCTTTAAGGCTTCAAGGACCGGCCATGAGGTGCCAAGTGGAGCCTTGTTACTTGTGGTGCATGGAATCCCTTCTAGCTTATCTCTATCTTGGTTTTTCTTGCTCACCAAGTAGCTAAAAGGTAACTAAGCTTGCTCTCCAAGCCACCAAGGAGAACCGGCCCTACTAGGTGCATGAACCAAGATTTTTGCTTGTTCACCAAGCTTCTAACAAACGGCTAATCAATGAGTGTGAGCCAAAAATGGCTTGCTCACCAAGCTACTTGGTTTGATTACCTTATCCTTGCTTGTGTCACCTTGCTTGCCTAAGCATGCTTACCTAAGCACATTTCCTTGTTTTCCAAGGATGAAAAACCGACCATAGCATGTGGGAAGCAAAGAAAAATCTTCTCAAACTTATCTCTAGCTTAATTGCTTGTTCCAATGTAACCAAGCTAACTAAATTTGTAACCAACCATTGGCTTAGTTCAACTCTAGTTGGAGACTTGGTTAGGAATATCCATAAATTACATAATTCAAAATTACATACTTACTTACTTTTCTTAAAATTGCACTTTAATCCTTAATGACAAAATATTTACACTTTAGTCCCTGTGAGGTGGACAGTGTTGGTGGAGCCACTTGGCTTCAATTCCATACATAATGGTCCACTAAATTCCCAAAAATCCTTAAATATAGGGTTTCAGTCCATTTCCCTACTAACTTAATCAATACTAATACTGTTTTTCACTTAAAACAGTACTGTTTCACTAAATTGCAGTCCGGAGTTCATCTTCGTAAAATTGGACTGTGTATGGATTTTTCTTCTTAGAACTTGAAACTGCTAAATCCCCATTGCTCCAAATATTATTCACGATTATTCTAGAGCGATCTCATACCTTGACTTTTGGTCAACTTTGACTATCTTGGTCAAACTTTGACCATCATGAAATCATGAAATTTCAACACGTCATTTTCCTTAAAATGCCTTATACTGGCCTAAGTAATCCATCGTTGAGTCTCGTTACTAGTTAAATGAGAACTCAAACTTATACCGATATTCCATTCCAAACATGATCTAGACTTAAGTTTTCCTTGTTCAAAGGAAATCTAGAGTCATAAAAATTCGGGTTATTACATATAGAGGATCGCCTCAATGAAGGTTGCATCCTCTTTGTGTCTAACAGGGTGTTTTCATTATTTTTCAGAAACATACGAGTCTTTTTTCTACTTTGTAGAGATCTATCCTCTATTGAGACTAGTTTAAATTTTATATCCTTTCTCCCTTTAGACAAAGCGGTTATTGTCCCTGACACCTAGGCTAATCCATGTTCGGTTATGATATGTGTCTTTGGACTTTAGCATGTTTTGAGTCCTAAACTGCTAATTAGCGGTTATGCTTCTGCATCTCCCGGGATAGTGGGATAGTGGCTCTTCTTCGAGATTCCAGAAGTCTCAACATCATCTAGTGGAACTAGAAGGAAATGCTTCTCCAGTCTCCTACTGTCTTTTATGTCCTTAGAGTTAGCCTCGACACATGAAGCTCATTTCATAACCTCTCGCGATAGAAGACATACCTCTCGCGATAGAGGACATATCCAATTACTTCTCACAGTAGAGGGCATACCTCTCACGGTAGAGGATATGCCTCTTGCGGTAGAGGACATATCCAATTACCTCTCATGATAGAGGATATCTCAAGCCTATCCAGCTCTCACAATAGAGGTCAACTGGGGTGTAAAAAAAAAAGCCCCAACAACTCCCCCCTCCCCACTCTCTCTCTTCGTGACTTTCACGAGAAGAAGGAAAAAACAATAAATTAATAAAAACAAAAGACTAAAATGTTAAGAATAGACCCATACAAAGAAAGGACTAAAATGTTATAAAATTAAATTTCTTATAAAATATATATATATATATAAAATATTTATAGGAATACTAAGAAAATTACGATAAAATCCTTTTTATATAATTTATAAACCGTTCAGATGTAATCAAATGGCTGAGATGTTATTTGTGTACGGTAATGATCATACAGTTTACCTTACAGTAGTATTTGACTAAGAAATTATAAAATAAAATAAAAAGAATTTTAAAAAAATCCACCTTCACTGGTGGAAGGTTGGGGGGAGGGGGGGAGGAAACATTTTTGTTATCGGGGTTGGGAAGGAGGGGGGACTGGGCTAGTCGGTGTTGGGGGAAGCGGGGGTCCATCACTGGCATTTGGGGGGGGGGGGGGAGGGGGGGGGGAGAGACTGGGTCAACGCCGACGCGGGGGAAGGTGGGGGGGTCCGTCACCGACGTCAAGGAAGGGGATTGGTCTTTAAAAAAATTAATTTTTTATTTATTAATCTATACTAATATAAGGTAAGGTATATTATAATTATTATATATAAATAACATTTCAGTTGTTAAATTACATCTTAACAGTTTAAAAATAAGCTCTATCAATAAGATATATAAAATGAACCATTCCTAAGAAAAAATCTTTTATTCTTTATTTTTCTCCTCTCTCTCTCTCTCTCTCTCTCTCACTTCATACTCTCTCTGTTTTTTTTTTTTTTTTTTTTTTTTTTCTCCTCTCCCTCCCTGCCTTCCCCTTGAACAAAAGCAAAAAAAAAAAAAATAAATAAATAATAAATACTCTATCTCACTCACCTCTCTCACCACCCCCCACCCATCCACCGCGCTTCCGTGTGTCAGCGGAATAAAGAAACCAAAACCAAACAAAAGTACTCCCCCTCTCTCTCCCCATTCTCTTCTTTCTTTCTTCTTCCCTCCCCTCTCCCTGTGTGTCAGCTGGACAGCAGCCCAAAAACCCCCACTATCTCTCTTTCTCTCTCTCCCCTTCCCTCCCCTCCTCTCCCCGCGTGTCAGATACACAGCAGCGAAAAAAAAAAACCCAAAACGCATGTTTGAATGAAAGTTGGTGAACAATAGCTCATTTTTAGCATTCTTGTATAGATAACTGGACCCACTCCTTTAGATTTATCTCGCCTGTTATATCGTAATGAATATTTCAAATCTTTTATTCCTATGGTGACTGATGTTTGGATAAGCTGGAGAAAATTCCTTTTCTCCAGAAATTTCGCATATTAAAGTGATCTAATTGAGAAAGGGAATATTGGAATTAAAGTTTCTTTGCACTACAAGTAACAGTAGAGATGACAGTTTCAAAAAAATGTCGTAGTCTATGCGAGTGTCGTCTATATACGCGGAGCTATAGGCGTGAATTTCGCCCAATCCGACAAAATTATTCAAGGCCGTCCTCGGAAAATGGTTGAGATCTGGGTCTGGTTGAAACCATATTTCTTAAACAACTTTATGAATTTATCTGGTTTCTCAGTGGACTCAAAATTAACATACTTCTCTATAGCCGATTTTGGAGACAACCCAAGTGAGTTAATAAGGTAAGAAACCTCATTGGAGCAAGAAAATACTTTGTTACATCATTCTTGGGTTATTGGAACAAGCAGATAACAGATTTGGTTCTCAGGACGGTAATTCTTTGTTTAATTAGTTTTTTTTTTTTTTTTTTTTTTTTTTTTTTTTTCCAATTGGATTTTGGTTGAATGGTTTTTATAACGCTGTTTTTAAAACCGAAAAACTGAAACCGACCGTCTAAAACCGAACCGATTGGTGCCTCATTAAAACCAAAATTTCCGTTGGAAAACTGAATCGAAAAAGGCATACTCAACACTATTTGTGGTTTCACGGTTTGGATTCTGTTTGAAACCGAAACCAACCAGGTCATAAGTTTATTTGTTTTCATATGTAGCATTTATAATCTAGTAGTTTACTTTATATATTTAGTAATTTACTATGTTTAGCGTGTACTAATTGAACTTTGAACCTTTTTTTTTTTTTTTGGACCTAGCAACAACACCAATAAGTTAGACGTTGAAAAACATGATATTTATAATTATTGTACGAAAAAAACACTGAAAACCCACAAAGCAAACCACCAAAAAAAAAAAACTGTCTGGTTACTAATGTATACTACCTAGTTACTTTAGGGTTTCCCTCCCAGAAAACGGACTAAACTGACCGAGCAAAACTGAAAGTTCACATGCAGAAAACCGACCTAGCAAGCGTTACCCTGATCGGTTCATTACTTAGTTTTGTATATTGAAAACCGACAAGTTCGGTTTACGTTGTCTTCGGCTTCTGTCCCGCCTATTAGGGATGTCTTTGTTTTTAGCTTTTGTTTTATTTTTGGCTTGCCTGTGAGCGAGTTTAGTACGTAGTCGTTTTATTTTCTTTCTTCGACAGATTTTGTGTTTTTTTTCCTTTCCCTCTTGTTTAATAACATTCGAGGCGGCAAGTGTTTTTCATAATACTAAAATTAAAGGTTTTGATTTTGTATTGTGTTCTGCTCAATAGGACCTGGGCCTTTTTCCTCTCTATGTCTCTCTGTTGCGAACAAACTGGGGAATGATAACTTTGAAGTCTTGTGTATGGTGGTATGGTCGGTGTGGCTGGACAGGAATCAGCTTGTCTTTTGAAGATAGGATGACATATAAAACTGTTGTTAGTCCATCTCCTAATAGTTTAAGTTTTTGGGATGGATTGGTAAACTAATATGAGAAGGCCGATGGAGGTTGTTGAACGGACAGGACTTTGGGGGACTTTCACTTTTCAAATGGTCTTGATGAGCTTTATTGCAACGAACTCAAGTGCCCAAAACGGTCTGGAAAGCTCCTGCATATGGGCGTGTGAAGATAAATATTGTTTCGATTACATTGGTATTGGTGTTGTTGCCCGCGACGACTCCGGTATTGTTCTTGGTGCTGTTTCCAGACGGATGTTTGGGAAGTTCTCTCCCCACATTGGTGAGTGCATGAAGGTTCAAGAAGGGCGACGAGGTTAAGTAACTAAGAGAAGTCTTGTCTCGTTTTCTAGGCAAAAATTTAGTTAGGATCAAGTTCGGTGCGATGTTTGCCATATATACTGCTAGGAACGCTTTGGCAATATGACAGAATTGTTTTCCATGAATGGTCATAAAAACACATTTATATCTTTTAGAAACCTAGACGAGGTTTTTTTTTTTTTTTTTTTTTTTTTTAAGCTCAAGAGGTCTAGGTAAAGTGTTTCATTTTGTAATACCTGAAATTTTGATAACTCTAGATTTCCTTAGAAACAAGGAAACCTAAGTCTGAATCATGACTGGAATAGAATAACCGTATGGGTTTGAGTTCTCGATCAACTAGCTACGAGACTCAACGATAGATTATTTAGTCAAGTATAAGGCGTTTTAAGGAAAACGGCATGATAAAATTTCATGATTTCATGTTGGTCAAAGTTTGATCAAGAAAGTCAAAGTTGACCAAAAAGTCAATGGGTTGACTAAGAACGGTCAAGGGTATGACTGTACAATAATAGGATAAGCAGTATGGGAAAAATACTGTGAAAACCGTCTTTACGGTTGAGATAGCATGAATAGGCTTTAAAAACCACCTTAGAAAATCAAGCACACCAAGTAGGAATTAAAGACGAAAAAGGGCTCGGAAAAATAAGAAAAAAATTTTATACTGTCCGTTTTTACAACAGATAAATTTTAGTTAAATAAATACTGTGTATAAGTGAACACAGTATTGGAAATATCTGTGTAGCTCAAAAATGGACTGCTTAATGATGAGAATAGCCAAACAAGGCCTAAGGTGAATGACATCACCTTATCCTTTAATTATGACATCATAATCATTTAATTGGCTTGGAAAGAAATTCTTTGGCTTGTTCACCAAGCATATGGCCGGCCACCTCCCACCTCACCCTCCCATTGTGCAATTTTTAGTTTTCATGGGGTTTTTGTGCAATTTAGCAAAGTTTTCAACCTCTATAAATAGGGGTGGTTGCTATTCACTTTTATTCAAAAATTTGGGGAGGTTCTTGCCAATTTTCTTCTTGAAAATCAGCAGCCAAGGAAGAGAGAAAGAGGAGAGAAAAATCAAAATTTTCATAGGGCTTTTGCTTAGGGAGTGTTCGGTTTTGGTGTGGATCAACCAAGGAGCCAAGAGAAAATTTTTGGGTCCCTAACTAGGTTGAAGCCGTGGGCAAGGGAAGGCAAGGGAGAAAGGGGAGTTGCAATTTTCAAACCCTAATTTTGATCTAAGGTAACTTCCTTGAGCCCTAATCCTTTCATTAGATTCAATTTGGAATTTTATTTGTGTTTCAAGTTGGTTTTGTAAGGACATAAGTCCATTCTAATTTCTTGCCTAGTTTGGTTAGTATGTGCTTGATTTGGTAACTAAGGGTGGTTGGTTTGATTTTGTGCCTTGCTTCTTGATTTATGCTTGTTGGTTGATAGGTTGCATGCTAGATGTAGAATGGTTGTGTGTCCCCTGATTTTTATGGTCCAAAATGTGCCCTAGGCAGTGCATGTTTAGCTGCTAGCTTAAGGGTGAATGATTGATGCTTGCTTGAGTAAGATGCAAAAGTTAAAACCATGCAAACCTAGGTAGGACAGTTCGGTTTTGGTTTGCATGGACCCATTCGAGCTGCATGTGGGTGTATGTGGGACGTTAGAAACACTGCATGTTTGTTGTGTAGGCTCCCGAAGTGATCGGTTGAGGTAGATTTCGCGAAATAGGACGTAAACCGGACTTAACAACTAAAACTGCCAGTTCGGATTCGAAACTGGCCAGTCTCGGGAAAGTGGAAACTTGAGGCCTTTAGAGGCCGAATTGGGTAAAACGTAAAACACGAAAGTTGTTCGGAACGATTTTTCCTAGGGGGCAACGTGGGCAGAATCTCAAAATGAGGCTCCAATGGCCTCCGTTTTTATAAAAATCCGAGGCTGGTCTGCCCAGACCTAGTTAACATGATCAGCCAGTTTCAAATAAAAACTGACAAAAATACAAGCAGAACTAGATTTTATGTAAAACACGAAAGTTTTAGGATTTTTCGAGAGCTAGAACTTTTGTGAAGACAAGTTTTTCAAATTCGCGTGGATTTTTAAAACTGACACTGATTTACGAGGGGTGCGCAGGAAACCGAAAATTCCTGCACATGAATTCTTACAAACGTTTCCGAAAAACTGTATTTTGTTTAAAACCACTGTTTTGATTATGGAAACTGTTCCAAAGGCAGTTTCCAGCCCTAAATGATTTTTACAAAGATCTATTTCCAGAATATGAATTGTTATGAGTTAAGTAAAAGATTTTTGAAGTTAATTTACCCAAGTTTCCAAAGAAATGGAAAATGGATTTTTAAACCAAATTAGGTAAGCATGATGATTACGGGCAATAACCGGAAGTGATATCCGAGTTACTGGGCCAAAGCCTAAAGCTCAAGTTTGACCCATATAGGATTGACCTTAGTTGACCAAAAGTTGACTTTGGTTGACCAAGAGTTTGACTACAATTAACCTTAAGGGTTAGTCAAGATAACCCTAAGGGATACCAAGATTAGTAAAATTGGGATAAGATATAGGGTTAATTGAGGTAACCCAATAATTATGGACAAGAATAAAACCCAAGGTTAGGAAGGTAACCTAACCCTAACGGTATGTAGAAAGGTTTAGCACATGAGGTTATCCAACGTAACCTCTTAAGAATTAATCCATATTGGGTAGTTTTTAAAATAATAGGGTTACTATTTGTAACCCAGTAAGACATCTAGTATCGGGGACATACAACTAGGATTATGTAGGCATGTTGGTTAGATCACCAACATTCCACAATACTAATTAGACCCTTACCTATGTCCTTCATCAAGCAGGAGGAAACCTGCAGTTGTACCCAGAGGAGAAGCAGCACTACGTAGGACAGGACATAACAAGAGAAGTAAGTACAACTCCACCTACAGCATGGACAAAACGTTTTTGTTGCATGTTGTGTTTTAATAAATCATATATTGATTTACATGATTTACTTATGATATGTTATGATAAGTTTATGCTATGATTTTATGCTATGAAGTTATGTTATGAAGCTTATGTTACGATAAGTTATGTTATGAAGTTATGTCATAATAAGTTATGCTATAAAGTTATGTTATGAAGCTTATGTTACGATAAGTTATGTTATGAAGTTATGTTATGATAAGTTATGCTATGAAGTTATGTTATGATATGTTATGTTATGGTAGGATATGTTATGATGTTATGTTATGGTTAGTTAGGTTATGATAGGTATGTTACGTTATGATGTGTTATGTTACGAGGTATTATGTTATGATACATTATGCTAAAAAGTTTTAAGTCATGATTGAGATTGTTTTATGATGTATGTTTTGATACGTGACATCATGAAGCATGTTCACAAATATTAAATCACATGGTAAGAATAAGTTAAGTCATGAGATAGGATAAGATAAGTTAATGTTATGGTGTCGTACCGACTTGCCACGAGGGCGAGTTTAAATGGTTTGGTTTATGGTTTGAATTGGATTGGACTGGCTGCCCCAATCACTCTATGTAAACGATTAGTTTCATGGTTTGATTTGGTTTGGACTGGCCGCCTCCAACCACTCCATAGCTATGTACCACGGTACGTGCACATATGACATGACATGTTAGGGATTAGAACTAAGTTAATGAAAGCATAATTAATTTATAAGAAAACATAATCGGTTCACGCATTCTTGCACGCAAAATGTTTTGTGGATTGAATATTGTACTTACTGGGCAATTAGCTCATTACTTACGTTCATGCTGTAGGTAAGCAACCTAATGGCAGTACTTAATGCAATACTGTGGAGAGTTGGTGCTGCGGACTGTGAAATGTGGGATGGACACCGCCACGTGTTTTGAAAAAATATACTCTATAAAATATGTTGTAATGAAAAAGGGTTTTCATGATGTTTTAAGTATGAATGTCAAAGTTTATGTATGTATGGCAAGCAAGTTGCCTCGTGTTGTACCGATCCGCGCTAGGTCGGGTCTGGTCCACGATCTTGGTACTCAGGTGAGTACATATGAATACGTATGATGATAAGTTAAGTTTTATGTATGGGACTAAGTCAAGTTTATGTTTGAGAGTAAAAGAATTTAAAATAAAGTTTTAAAGAAAAAAATTTTACTCTGGAATTTTCAGCAAGCTTAAAGCTTTTTGTTAAGAATTAAGTTAAGTAGTAAGTAAGGTCATGCCCCTGCATCTACGTACTCGCCCCCCTACGTAGGTGGTGTAAGTTGGGGCGTTACACATTTATTAAGTTCAGTGAATCCTTTAATTATCGGTAGTTTCTATATGTTCTAGAACATATAGGTATTTAAATAAAATCTCTCTAAAAATCAGGTGGTCCTATTTTTTTAAAAAAAATCTAAAAAGAATGTTTTAATCATTCGGATTTACGTTAGCATTGGTATAGATAATTTTCTTAGTTTTTTTGGTGCATATAACTTGCACATTATAACCCAAAAAGGTAATATGATCATTTTTACTTGATCTCAACACAAATTTTTTAAAAAAACTTGAACCTAATTCAATTATAATATTAACGAATTTGAGAAAAAATAACTTATAGTTCCAAAATTCATAAATCCAGATTGATCGTTATGAAAAAATTTAGAGGACTATATTGTTTAATAAAAAGATTCTCAAGACATCCGTTCAAAAAAGCCATTTTGTTATATAGCCTTATAATCTGTTACGTACCTGTTGTACTGATCAACTTAATCTTCTTTGACCGCATCTATATTCGCCGTGCCTTTTACTTTTTCTTTTCTTCTTCCTTCTCTCTCAATATTCTAACGAGCTATCTACCAACCTCATCCATTCTGCATTACCTTTAATTCGAATTATTTAATTTATTCAATAACTTCAAGAGGATGTAAAGTGGGATTCTGCCACTTCTTTAAGTTCCTTTTGGTTCTTGTGAGTTATCTTCTTCTCACCAAAAAGAAAAGGCTGAGGTAAGTTTTTCCAAAGTAATTACTTCGAAGGTACTTTACTCTCTTTTTATTTTTCATCCCTCTTATCAAACGTAACATAAGAGAATGTACTTTTTAGCACCATCTTAGATAAGAAGTTTCGGCAATGATAGTAAATGTGGTCAAACATTTTTGAACAATGATTCTCTAATGTTTAGCCACGATAATTGAAGTAGTTTAAAAACCTAATTAGCCTAATTTGTTTATTAGAGTGAGGAACTTGATAGATGATTGGTCTTCTATGGGATCCCAATCTAATTAGGATATGCTAATAATTCTTGACATCAGTTATCCCTTCTATTAGTTCATTAAAAAAAAAAAAATCTTAGATGAGGTAAAAGACAAAAGTGGGAGGTATTATTCTTTCACGTTGTTTGGTACAAGAGAAAGAAAAAGAAGAAAATGTCTAATCTAATACATTCTTACAATTATACCATCATTATAAATTAGCAAAAATAAAAGTTTGAGGGCAAAATAGTTATTTTAGAAAACAATTTTTTTGTCAAAATTTTTCTTATACTGAAAAGTTAAAATATATAGTAGGTCCCATAGATTTATAACTTTCTATCTTCTTATTTACTAATCTATTGAACAACTTTAAAAGTCATTTTCCTCTCTAAAATTCCTACTCTCCTTTATCTACTCTACCAAACATAGGTTTGGTGATGGCAATGTGTCGGTGACTCTATAGAGGAATAAAAGCCATGTTAGGTCGTTGTGTAACTAGAGGATGACATGGCAGCATGACATTCTAGATTATGTTTTGGCTTCTTCCTTTTGGATATTGACTTCAGTTATGCTTATATTACTAGCTTTTATTTATTTTATTTTATTTTACCAAAATTGAGTGGATGGCTGTGTATGGGATGCTTGCTTAGTAAATATCAACATAATTAGGATGTTTCTAGCAAATAATAATAATAATAATAATTGTTACTATTATTATTGTTGTTGTTATTGGGATGTATTAGTCAATCTGATGCTAGTTGACCTCTTCCTTCTTTTACTAAAAAATAAAATAAATTTAATAATATAATCTACTAACTAAACATAATTTATTAAATTTATGTATTTAATATTTACAAATTATAAAAAATATAACAATTACACTAATGGAATAAGTATTAAAAACTGATTTAGTGACAAATTTAAAATATATATATATATAAACATTGTACATTAAAAAAAAAAAAAACTAACTCTTCTAAATCGACGTCAGCCACCTACTCAGTAGGCGGTGTTTGCGGCACCGGTGCTAGTAGAGGATGAGGCATAGACATATCAAACTTGGGTAGAATTCGCTTGATATTGTCGCCCCCTACTCACTATCTCGTATACACTGACTAGTTGTGCCTGGCAGTGGGCCACCTGGTTCATCTATTGTTGCAATATGTTAGAAGTGAGATGACGCAGTCTTTTATAACAACCAAATTGTCGTCACTGAAAAATTTGTCGCTATAAATGCAGTTTCTTTCAGTGCGAATTATCGAAGACTTTTAAGTAGCAATAGTCTCTCTCTCTCTCCTTGATACATTGCTAGCTGATTTGAAAATCTGAGTTTGGAATCTTTACTTTATCCACCCCATCCTTACTAACATCATGGAAGATGTTTTTAATGTCTTAGGTCTAAAAGATGCTTTTAAAAATGTTTGAATGATCTGTAATCAAAAGAGCTTCTAGCTTTTCAGAAAAACTTCAATCAAAGTCCCAAAATATGATTTCTATAAAAAGTTTTTTTTAATTAATTTTGAAACTTGCATCAATTTCAGGACATTATAAATTTCATTCTAACATTTTTATTGCTTATCAGAAAATTTTAATATTAATCAACATATTAAGCTCTTTTAAAATTGTGGTTCACAACACTTAACGAAAAGTTAAATGTTTACTTCTCTTCTTCTATTGATTAAAAGTAAAAACAGAAACTCTACTAAACAAACGGACCCGGTCTCATACGTTAAAAGGATCACAGTTGGCTTTAAGTTGATAATTTAACATTACTTAATTACACACCGTCCAAACTTTTACCTTTTCTTTTCTTTTTTTTTTTTTTTTTTTTTTCCCTTTAAATTTGAGTGATGAGATTGGCTATAAATAGAGCCAGGCAATTTACAAGAACTCTGCACCAACAAACGAGCTACATTTCTTTTCCTCATCCCAATTAGTTTGTATAAGTACATTAGGATATTATTACAATACCCAAAATGGCAAAAGCATATAAGGAAATAGTAAACCCCTTTTCCATGAGCAACGAAGAGATAATGCAGAAAATTTGTGAAACTCACGCTCACCCTGAGAAGATGTTTGATGTCAATTCTCTTTTCATTATTGTTGAAAACATCCTTGTGCATTCAACTGAAATTTCTGAAGAATTGGTTGCGCAGGTATGTAACCTCACTTTTCATAATACTACTATTTAACTATTAGATTAACTTTTTGATGGTTTGATCTACGAGTATCGGAGTTCAAAATTTATAGACTCTTTCTATTTATAGATCATATCATTGAAAAGTAAATCTAACAGCTAAAAAACAGCATTTACTGGTAGGATACATTAAAATACAGTTTCTAATATAAATTTTGCGTTTATGAGATTGATCGAAATAAAAAAAATAAAACATGTCTTATGCATTATTGTTGTGACTGATCATCACTGCAGTGTGGCGACCAAGTACATGACTTGGAAAAAATGGAGGAGAAGACGCCCAAACCTGACTTTAGCGTGCCCTTAAGCACGCTTAAGCAGATAGTCTACGAGGTTTATACACTAATTAATCTTTTCTATTAGTACTTTAGCCACAGTGCAAACACTATGTCGCGTAAAAATAGGACAATATTATGCATAATGTCCAACTTTAAGTAGTCATATTTCTTTCTTTAATTTGCTGTTTAATTATTAGTCATGCATATTTCGTATTTTCAATAACGATATTGATTCTAGGTGTTTTGTTGCTCCTTATTTTGAATAAGATCTTATATATGGATCTTCCAAGTTATAAATAATTTTGAAGTTCCGAATAAACATGTACTCTTTTCCTCAACAGTTATTTTTCACGTTGACTTTTGATTTTCCCCTTTTGTCAATACTCTTTGTTTTCTTTTTCTTTTTTATTAATAAATTGAGTGAGATGCTTGGTCTGGGTTGAGGCCTCTAAAGATTGCAAATTAGTTAGATATAGAGTCTAGATTCCGCTTATGCCAGTTGCATATTCTCGTTATTCACTGGTTTTTTATGAGGTAAATTTTAGAGTCTAATTTTCAAATTTATTTGCATCAAGAAGCTTGTTCTTGTAGCTAATTTTTTGGCTTGTAGTTGGATTTTAGCACTATTTGGGATGTATTTTCTATCTTTCTTTACTATTTGTATTTTTCTTTTTATTTTAATAAAATTGAAGTAAGGGTTTGGTGTGAGATGACACTGTTAGTGAATGTCAACCTAATTAGAATATGTGCTATATAGTTTTTCTTCATGCTTGTTGTTTCATGTTATCATTTATATTAGGGGGGGGAAAAAATCTTCTCATCATTCGCTAAAACAAATATTTCACCTTGTATCTATAGTATGTGTCACCATTAATATTTTTACTATATTTGCCTAATTGATTACAAATTAAAGATCAAATTGCAGTTCTCATGCAAGGCTCCCGGTGAGGAAACCACACACAAAACAACACTGTCGATCCTTGAGAAGCTGTCGAATTTTCCATGGGTGGCGAAGGCAGTGTTGACGCTGGCAGCGTTTGCCATGGAATTTGGAGATTTCTTTCTCCTTGCCAAGCTACACCAATCCGCCGATCAACAACTCGCTAAATCATTGGGAACCCTAAAAGAGTGCATGTGGTGCTTACGCAGAAACGCCGGCGAGGAATACTCGATCTTAACTATCTGGTCCAATCCACGCTGAAATTGCGGGAACGGTGTGCGAGTGGGAGAAGCTTTCTTGTTATGATCCAAAAGGGGTACCAGCATTGTCAACGGCAGTGGTTGCCTATTGGATTATCACAACTGTTGTCACTTGTGCTACCAAGGTCACTGCCTTTACTTCT